>PNEQ01002187.1:17091-37573 GCA_003012365.1 Medauroidea extradentata | reverse complement strand
TGGTTTTCTATGAGATTTCTTGTTCAGCAAAATTATAATCATTACATTATTTAAATAACTGACTTACTTAGAAAATTATTAGGCTTACGACAACGAACATGGAACCCTCATATTGACACAATTATTATTGACTTACAAACATTTTAGAAACACTCTGATTTTAAATAATTTACAGGCAATATGTTAAAGTAGGGTGGCCAGGCAACACACCGGGGTTTTTGACATTAACAAATGCATCAACCCTACCCTACACCTAACTGATACCAGGCTGACCAGCTCTTGGTTCTGAAGTGTCAGTAACACTGGCTAGCATGAATTTATGCAAATAAGTAAGCAGCAGTAGCGACTCTTGAAATACAACTGACTAATTGAAAAACTATACCCCAAGCGCAGGCTAGTCGCTTCACAGTAGACATAAGTATTATCACTCTGCACACCACTGCATTCTACCAGTAATAGAATTAATAGAGCACGCTGCACTGCAGCGCATTCTACCAGAGACGTGAAGCACTATCTGTGAATTAGTTCCTGAGCTGTCCACCGCTGCACTGTGGAGACTGGATACCTAGATGCTCATTCACTTGCCAGCCGTTAGGATGAGGATCTAGGCGCGCGCTTGTTATGCAACAGCGTTGCTCGCTTCCGTCCACGTGTACTTATCTCAAAGTTACTCCTGTGGCCAAAGTTTTCAACAGATTAAAAAAATTTTTTTTATTTCTCTGCGGATAGTTTAAGCTTATTTACGGAGATATAAGTATATCCTGCGGCCAGTGCTAGTATTTTTAATAGACTTGCGTTACAATTAATATTCCATTTGATCAAAGTCACTTAGTTATTTAATACATATTTTTGTTATTTTTTGAAGGTTCCTAAAAATCCTTTCCTTAAATAGCTGTTTTCGTTATTCCCAAGTTCGTTAAATCGAGGCTCTACTGTAAAACATTTTTTTCACATTGGAGAGTATGTACAAACTCTGCGTTTTGTAAACAGAAACACTTATAATTAACTATGTGCGGTGTTTCAGCAAATGTGAACACGTGAATTAATGAGGGTCTGCTTAATCGTAGCCTGCAAGTGCACGAGTAAGCCAAAAGGATAGTGCGTGAATGCAAGTGAGGGGCAGGCAGGGGTCGTGAGCCAGATTTATCGCATGTGTGACGTCACCTTGCCAATACTCAAACCACACCTGCACCCCTCCCTATCTCATTGACCACTGCGACTTTGTTCCTCCCTCTGCAACATCCTCGGCTAGCACACTTTTCTCTTGAGCAAGTGCCACAGTTATGTTCTTTGCCTGGAATGTAAGTTCGTAAGTCTGCTTTGTCACTGCTCTGGGCTAGAACTTAAGTTCACATGGTCACTAATGCACACTGGGTCTTGGTTCAAGCAGTAAAGTTTATGCTTCCGCCTATGATCAGTTTACTACTAATGTATGAAAATAAGGTGACTACGATATACTGTAGTATATACAGTACTCTTTATCTATTCCTGCTTTATCATTTTACAAGAACTTTCTTTTTACTCAGTTGAACTAATGGAGTACAGACAAGACAAAAAGAAACATGCTATTTGCAGAGCTTGTCTGGAAAAAAACAACTATGGCTGAATAATTGTAAAAAAAAAGTGTATAAGTAACAGATTTTGGATGTAAGGATGTCATTTAATTAATATCTTAAGATAAATAATGAAGCCCCTCTATATTTATTATCTGACCACCTTTTTAGTTTTGTTTACTCTGTTGAAATTACGATCACACACAAGTCTGCACACACAAATCTGTTGTCCATTGTCATTTACTGTGATCACGGTGGCGACAGGGCGGGAAAACCGGGAATAGTCTGGAAATTTTAGTGGCTTGAAAAAGTTGGGAAATACTCAGGGAAATTTCCCTGCCCCAGCCTCCTTTCCCGGAAATCAAATAGCAATAATAAAAATCATTTAAAAAGAAGCCTACATTACTGGAGTTGCGCAGACTAGTAAACGTGAAGTCGCGTGTGTTGTCTTTTACTGGACATCATGTTCTGTCTTCTCATGCAAGAAAGCCAGAAATGGATGCCAACTGACCCAGACGTTGGAAAAAAATGTAAAACTTACAGCTTCATACAACCTGATTATGATATGTTATTCCCCAATGTTACTCAGAACTTTCATCAGTAATACACAGTATTAGTACCTGATCAAAAAATTGCAAACATAAAGTATTTGAGAGTAGGATGGGAAGAAAACAAGCAAGGCATGGAGGATATTGATAAATGATAGAAACTGGACAATGATGGTATGCATTGTAGCATTATACTATTATAGCATTGAATGCTTAATGGTTGAAGTGGCAAAGGATGGTCACAATACATGGCAAGATCATTCTCTCTCTGTTGCACTGCTCTGTTGTCATGTTTCACAGATAATTATAATTTGAGTTGCTATTTATTGGCTCCCACATGTTGGGTGCCCTATTTTATCCTTAGTTATGGAGATCTGAAACTATTTGACAATGATTCTGATGTTTTAAGTAGGCTAGTATTTGTGTGATGTACATGTTTCACAGGGCACTTCAACTTCCCTCCCCCCTCCCTATAATCAGTAAAACTTTGTTCTACTCACTTTACATCTAACTCTTATCTAGCACTAGCCTTCTGTTGTCCAATGTCGACTATGTCTACAGGTGGGAACAATGTCCAATTTATAACTTCATTTATAACGTAATATGATAACCTGAGATTTACAAGGTTTCTTTCAAGAAATGCCTTTTTTTACATAAATAAAAAATATTGTTCTCATGAAGAGTGATTCTGTACGAATTTAAGAGGATAGCTTATTGCTTCAACATTTTCGAATGTATAGTGTTTTTTAAAATCATAGTGGTAATAGTTTGTCTCTGCCAACTTTGCGAGTTCTCTATCAATATTGCTAGAGATATGCACTTCTTAAGAATTTCTTGCACCTCTGTTAAATACTCTGAATTTCAGTATTGTAAATACAGTACGTAGTCAAAACTGTATAACTTCAGGAAAATTTATTGCAGCAAAGTTAGTAAAAAATATTATGTTTTATTATTAGTTTCTGAATTTTGTGTATGGTATGTACTGGCTTTGAAAAACCTGTGTTGATTGTAATGCAAACATCTGATGTGTTTGTCACATATTGTCTTACAGTTGTTATGCTATACGTATTTCAAAAAGAGATTACAGTATACAGTATTCAGACAGAATGGTGATACATACAGTATGAAGTATTATAGTCATTTTGCTGTATGTGTATGGATGCTACACTGTTTTGGAATTTTTCTTTTCAGTGCTGGCTCAGGGCATTACACGGCTTTCGCTGTCAAGGATGGTAAGTAAACCAAGAAAAAAGGAAATATAGTCAACTCTCGATTATACTACCCCGGGAAGAATGACCCTCTTGAAGTAACAACCCTTTTTCCAGGACCCGTGGGAAATTGAAAATAATTTGCTTAAAAAAATTTTAATTCAAAGAAAACAGCATAAAAAAGCGTTGCATTTATTATGGTTGCAGTTATTTCTCGAAAAATGTACTGCCGCACACGGCGTGTTTGTTCTAAAAATATACGTTGCTATCTCTTCCTCCCGCGGGACGTGATGGCCAGACAGCCGGCCCGTATGCCCCTTCCCATCTCCCGGTCGGTCGGCGACCCGCCCGCTTCTTTCACTCCACCGGCCCCTTGGATACGGTAGTCTGTCTTTGTGCATACGATATTACGACTATACGTCGTGTTTATGTAAGCTTTATTATGTTTTCTGTTTTGTTAACTAAATGCTATTAAATATAATTACTATCATGTCATTTAATGATATATGTACAGTTGTGTTTATAAATCCTCATTCTTTTAACAAATGGAAGCCGGACAGTTTAATGGACGACTTGAAGTACACGCCCCCTGACATCACTGCAGGGGAAAAGTATTGTGGGAAACAAAGCTTGTTTACAAACATGCTGATTTGTTAGTTGGTAATTGCAGAAAGCAAATATGTTGCACATTCATAGATTTGCACGCAAGGGTAAAAAATATTAGTTTCAATATCATGGTTAAGATATGCAAATACATAAGATTAATGTTTACCTGAAAAAACTGCAAATTCCAAACAAATAATCAATTTTCTTGACGTACATCTCATCTGGCACATGTGAAGCCAAACAGCTAAATGAAGGTTATGTTCGGCTGCAGTATCCATGTAGATAGGAATTGTATCCCACACCTGACTGAAGCTCCGCCTCTTTTCAAGTCGTCCATTGCCACTAACAAACGTCGGGTGCATGTCTCAGATATGTGTGGCATAGGGCAGTACACTTGACAAAATCGCGTCTGGTGTGAGTCACTAGCCCACACGTGTGCTCGCGCCCACGCATACGCACGCCCAATCGGTCGAGTGTAAATAACAGCTGTGGATAATCGGATACACTTGTGTACGTCGGAGAAAAGAAAATGTGAAACTGCATTGTGTAGGTTTAGAGTTGTTCTGTTAATGTGTTATCTAAGTTTATTAATAATGATCAACAGCTTGATGTTTGTAATTGTTTACTGTTGGTGAGAAAATTGGAAGTCAGTATCAAATCCCTATCCATGCACATTATTGAAGTGTGTAAAAAACTCGTGCACAGAGTAGAATCATTATACAAGCAAATTATTTTCACACAGCCGGCCGAGCTAGAGAACTGAAAGAACTGCCTGCAAAACAACGGGAGTAGTCATCACGTCCCATCTGCTGAGCGAGCGTCAGGTGCTTGTGCTTAGGTAGTGGTCAAAAGTGGTACAAGTGACAGGTTAGACACGTCGTGTATGTTTTTGAACTAACGAGTTTCCAGATAGGTTCTTGTGCACACAAATTATCGTACACATGTGTGTGTGTGTGTGGTCGCTCGCTGCCAAGACAAGGTCCCAGGAGGCATACAGCTTTATCAAAACGTATGTTGTGCCAGCTATATTTACCGTTTCCGGCAAAGTTTGTGCTTAGTAAGAAAAGTCTTAGATTTCAACCATGAACGTACATTCATTCATTCGTATGTATGTGCCTATTGAAGTAAACTATTATTTCAATCAACAACATTGCGATAGTACCTTGTAAATAGTTTCTGAGCGCCGACAGTGCTGGTATGTACTTAATTTACATTACCGACGATATTAATGTTTCATTATCATGAACTCATGTTTGATGTTGAGCTACAGAAAGGTCGTATATGCAAGTCCAGAGTATCACTTATTCAAAATACAGTATGTCATACTATTGAAAAATATTATTTCAATAAACTTAGTTGCGGCTTTCCTGCAAATACGTAACTTCCAAGAACGGTTATTGTGGCCGCAAGACTCTACATTGCCGGCGACGCTTTTGCTTAATTTTGAACCAAAGAATTGTCATATATCTGCTTCCAGTGTATCTATTCATTCAAAATACTTCACTCTACTGAGAAATATAACTATTTCAATAAACTTTGGCGCGGCTTTCTTGCAAATAACTTCCAAAAATGGTCGTTGCGGGCGCAAGAATCTACATTGCCGGCGATGTTTTTGCTTATTTTTGAACCAAAGAATTGTCATATATCTGCTTCCAGTGTATCTATTCATTCAAAATACTTCACTCTACTGAGAAATATTAACTATTTCAATAAAATTTGATGCGGCTTTCTTGAAAATAACATCCCAAAATGGACGTTGCTGGCACAAGAATTTGTTATCGGCAACATTTAAGATTTGTTTTGAACTAAACAAAGGTCGTAGATCCACTTCAATGTCATACTGTCATAATAACGCGTGTGCTTTTCAAAATAAATGTGTAAATTTTATAAAAACACGTATTTTTTGCGCCAAAGTAGAATGGACGCAGATTCAATGATAAAAAACTGTAAATGTAGACATTTTAGAGGTCGGGGATCACCGAAAATTTGTCAAAATTCAAATAACGATCCCTCCGAAATAACAACCCTATTCCCGGGAACCGTGAAGGGTCTTTAAATCGGGAGTTGAGTGTACATAATTTCTATAGACATAAGTAGTTGTGATACTGCATGTGTATTTTAGATGAAGACTACTGTACTTTATTGTGTAATAGTTATAATACATTTTTCTACATAAAGGCTAGAGGCACTGTCACGGGACTCAACACTGCCTTTTTTATTAGTTGTTCGGGAACGTCCCCTATGTCCTTGAGTTGCAAGTATTTTAACGGTTTTGGAGTGTTGTGGTTTTGGTGCATTCGGGCATGTTAGTACACGACCGTTACGAAATCACCATCTTTCATGTGTATAAAATATTTGGGCATTAGCTATGGTACCATATACCTAACCACACTCAGTCACTCTGTCGCCTCAAGGCAGATTAAATAACTAACCAATTTGTTTGTTGTGCTGGCTAGTGCTTTCACTTGTACAATGAGGCTGGGTAATGTTCATAGGAATAAAAAAACTTGTAGCCTATATTTGAAATATTAATTTTCATTAGATTTCCATCAAAACCTTTTGGTGCAGCTTAACCACACTAAAATAATAAAGTACAGTACAATGAATTTAAAAGATGTTTCATTTACAAACTTCGTTCATTGCATGATAAATATCCTACAGAGAACATTACCCCACATGAGTTTTTCCCATTTTCTCTCTTACAACAAAATTTGGCAGTTAATGTCCATTAAGGTGCACGACTGCCCACATATTTCCGAAACGTAGTGTCCACATTCGGGGTCGTATTTTGCCATCAAATGTGTTTGTTGCCAGTATTTGATTTTCTACAAATATGGACCATAAATAAAGCTCGTAATGCTATTCCTTTTGGCAATGTGCCTGTATGATACATTCTAATAACCCTCAATGCGAGGTGAGGTTAAATGCACACGCCTGCGAACTTCCTGAGCAAAAAACGTATTGAAAACATTCAACACAACTACATTACCATGCATTGTGGCGATGGACACAACAAACAATAATTTTTGTTTGACCCAGAGCCCTCGTGTCCAATAACCTCAGCTCGATGACACCCAGACGCACTGCCACACGATCTTTCAACTTCAAAACCTCACAGCAGATTGGCTCCAGCCCACACACGCACTCGGCAATGAGCTGGCTGAACGCGCCGCCGCGCATGCACATGGGAGGAGGTAGGAGGGATAGTTATTAGGAGAGGGAAGCGACACGTCAAGCCTCAGGTGGACACGTTGGGCAAGTTTGCAGTCACATCACTAGCAGAAAGTCGAACATAACGGCAGGCGAGATAAATGGAGAGAGAGAAGAGCACATTCATTATAGCAAAAGATGTTAAGTCCCACAATTTGTCATTTTTTATAATTTCCTTAGAAGCCAAACTAATGTACTTTAGTATGTCAGGAGAAGAAAACTTTTCTTATTGAAATATCTCATAAATAGGCTGCACTCGACTTTTAATAATTAGTTTGGAAAAATTTTGCAGCGTATAACTGTCATAATATAGTAATTAACTGTATTTTTAGTTGTGAGTTGAGCTTAGCAAGCCTTTGTAGCTCGCACAGGCAGTCAAATTGAGCTTGTCAGTGACTAGTATGGAGCTGCTGTCCATGTGTAAACGTGTATGGTGAGTTAGCTACAGTTAGCATTCAACTAACTGAAATAGCGATATACTGCTAAAAATGTTTTTTTCCTACATCACCAGTTTTTGATACCTACGAGCCACTTGAAACACTGTTTACATTTGTTGCCCCATACATCAGCTGAAGGTATATACTGGTAAAGCTAGCATAAGAGAAGATATCTCACATCTCTGCCAGCAGTCCTGACCTGCAAAGAGCCACTTTTGTAATTAGCATGTCATTTACAATACCCACATTCTATTGCAATACATGTTGATTTTTGCTTGTTTTTTTTGCCTCTGTATTTTGCAAATTTTTGTATGAGGAAAAAACAGAACAGCATGTAGAAATTTCGTAGTTACACTAAGTAGGTCAAAACAAACTTCAAATTTATTTTTGCAGATAGGGGGATTTGCTGATGTAATTGTGACTAGATATTACATAGTAGGAGACTTCATGTACTAAAGTTTATTACTTATGGGTTTTCTTCTTACATGTCTCTTAGCAAAATGCTGACCACATATGCCACACATGCTACCACATTGGCAAAACCAGGGTAACTAACCTTCACTTTGGCATGGCCCCGCTAAGCATTCACAGGCTAACATAGATGCCTCCACTCAGCAGCACATCGCCCAGCCATCAACACACGCAGCCAAGGATCGTGTGCACACAGCCATGCCCTGACTCCTAGCTCGAGAGTCTAGCATGACAAAATTACTAAATTACATGGCCAGCATGCAAGTACTTTACAGCCTAGTTTCTACCATCCAGAGGCTTGCAGCCAGGCTCATACTACCAGATTTTAAGCAAAATTTAAAAAATTTACTAAAACTGATCAAATTCCAAAACAATTTTCAAAATACTGAATTACTGAAATGTGAGCTGCGTCTTAAGAAAAAAACAGAATAATTAAAACCCCTATAAATTTAACATTGCAATAATATAATTCGGCTACCTACAATACAGTAAAGACAGAAGAAGACAAAGGAACCCATTCCAGCAATCAAATTGTTTTCCAAAGTATCCAGAAGATAATGTCAAAAGTGTATAGCATTGATGGCAAGAGATATTTGCTTTAACTTGTGTATTTGTTGTTATTTAGGTTTCTAGTCTTTTGTTTTGAGTAGTTTTCTGTTCTGAATAGTTTTTCTGTTCTGAATAGTTTTTCTGTTCTGAATAGTTTTCTGTTCTGAATAATTTTCTGTTCTGAGTAGTTTTCTGTTTTGAATAGTTTTCTGTTTTGAATAGTCTTCTGTTTTGAATAGTCTTCTGTTTTGAATAGTCTTCTGTTTTGAATAGTCTTCTGTTTTGAATAGTCTTCTGTTCTGAATAGTTTTCTATTCTGAATATTATCTTGTGATAATGTTAAACTAAATTAATTTTTTTTTTTTTTGTAAATTTGTTGACATTAGCAGTTGCTGTACTGTGCCACCTCAGAAAACCAAGTGAGACAAAAAGTATGCGAGATTATTTGTAGTGAGAATATGTGTATGTATATATGTAAAAAACATATCTTACGTAAGGAATTTTGTTAATGATTACTGCTACAAGCGTACTGATTTGTTGACATTCAGGAGAATGAAAAAAAAAAAAAAAAAAAAAAAAAAAAAAAAAAAAAAAAACACAAAAGTTTGTTTGATCATTAACAATGTTTTTTAACTGACAGGCATCTTGTCAATGACATTTTTGTGGCCTACTGTTGCATCCTGTTGCAACACAGTAAATAAATTTGCACTATATTTACGAAACAAAATCCCCTATCCCAGCCCATCACTCTGCAAAATTAAAGCTATCACTGGGAGCGATGAGGATATAGATCCCTAGTAGATAACTGCAGAATGCCTTGCACCAGTAACACAGAGGCTTCTCTTACAACTCCATTCAGCCCTTGGCTTACCTTCGTAACTTGTTCTGACTTCCACTTGGCAGAGAGAAATTGGCCATTTTTAATCAACAGAAATGTGCCAAGTGCCAACAGTGATGGCTGATTGTTGATATGTCCATCTAGACTTCTGTTATGTTTGCAGGATCAGTTGTTGTCAATTCAAATGAGAAAGGGGAATAATGGTAACTTCAAGTTCTGGAATCAGTGTTCAGGAATCAATGTCAATGGTCCCATTACCATAGAATGGGCAGGTGTTAAGGCTATAAGGTTATTTGGGTCCTCACTAATGGGACGAAGCAAATGGGAATTATAAATTACCTCAGTTTGAAGAAAAAGTTTTTAACTCCTCGTAGGCCGAAATTGGCTCCCGGTTGCATGAGACAAGTATATTTTCACAGACTTGACCCTATCTTCTCACAGTCCACTGAAGTGAGGTGCTGCTGCAGGGTTCAGATGTCACTGGATTCTTTCCGAATCTAAATTTGTGGACATTTCTTGCTGATGCAAAACAGTTAACAAAATGTGTTTGAAAAAGGCTTAGGCCACTACGTTAACTAATTGAATTGGTAGAAAGAGGTTTGAAGTTCTCATGGACTAGTATTTCTTTGAGTACCTCAGCCTCGTTTTAACTATTTAATTACATAGTTAACCAACGTTAACAAAACTACAACTTACCAGGCACTGCTCTGGCTCACACAAAATTTGTGCCTTGATCGCAAAATAGGTGAGCATATACACTTCAATGACCAGTCATACTCTTGAGGATTTCTAGGAAATGCTCTGTGGAAAGTTCGGTTACCAATTTCCAATGTAGGGCCTTTGTACTCATGCAAACAAAAGGCACAAGGTAAGTATTGTATGGCTTGGCGTCCTTAGTTTTGCCTTGAGAATTTCCACAACACTTCTGCTCCAATAAACATACCTCTTAGATGAAGTTTCTGAAACTGGGGATCTGCTAGTACCAAGTACTACAAGTGAGGTCAGTAATGCTTCTTTAATAACACTTCAGGAACAGAGATGCAGCCTGCAACAACACCACAGCATCTACTGTAACCTCAGGGTGGCGAGCGACCGGGAAAACCGGGAAAAGTCAGGGAATTTAAGACGTCTGGAGAAGTCGGGGGAATTCTCTAAAAAAAAACCTGGAATTTAAAAATTTGGTAAACGAACATTTCCGCGAACACAACGTACCATTTTCTTGGTACGTGTACCAATTTTCAAGTTCCACAATATCTTTCGTACTGAAATTGTTGTTGCGTGGAACAGTGGATTTGAGGCGTGGTACCAGTTTTTCGTCTCAGATACGACTTTTTTAGTGTTTTGTGCCAGAATTTTCAGTGGTTCCCGCCAGTGAGGCCAGACCAGTGGTTTCCCTGACAATGTTTTGTGATGTTTTCAAGTTTCCACAGTTGTAAAATTACTCTCACATGGTGTTTCTTGCGTACTGTTTGCAATATGCCGTTAATTTTAATGAATTTTTAGTAAATAATGCAGGTTTTAAACAGTTGTGGTGTTTTTCCCCAAGTGTTCGTAGCAGAATTGAAGTCGTGGACTTGGCAACATAGGATTCACAGTTCGCTTCTGTTCTTACCATGCGGCATGCTGCTGATACGTTCGTTAGTCGTTTTCGTTTGTTTATTGTTTACTTGGCGTGGCGCAAATATTTTTTTTCTATGGTTTGTGCGAGTATATATCTTCTGAACAGTCTGAAGTCCGTGGATTTACATTTAAATTACATTTTATCTACCATACCGCGTAGTGGAGGAATACGCCTGAACTTTTCGGCACGTGCAGTGACAATGTTGTGTTAAAAAGTTACACCAATACGTGATCTCCTGTGTGTTTATGAAAATGATTTAAGAGTGCGTGGTAGATAAATAAACGCTGAAAACATCAATTTATTTCTACGCTTTTTTCCAAGCCAATATGGATAAAGTACTCGACGACAATCATAGATAATGGTATTTGCCAACTTTGAGTAAATATTTATCCAGAATTACTAATTCGTTACGCGTGATCTCTTGCATCACAGTTAAATGCACGAGGTTCCGGCGTCAGAGATTGCGCCTCAGAAGTTTTTACACGGGGAACAATTTTGTTTAAAACGTTGGCAAAAGCTATTGTCTAAGTTTGCTATTGTTTAATTTTCGCAAATTGAATTCCAGAAACCTACAGTTATAGATCAATGCTTTTAGCGTTTAATTATGTACCACACCCTCTTTAGTGCATTAAAAATATCTGGAAATGTATGTTCAATGAGTTTTATTTCCACAACATAATTAATTTAGGAAAAACAAGCATAACAGGAAGAAACGGACTGTATTGGTGAACCGATACTACTATTAAATGAATTGCGAAGATGCTGGTGATAACTCTGCAAGGTGCAATACGTGCAATGTTAATTTTCCTTTAAGCAACATGGGCTGGCGTTCCGTTATGAGCCGCATTGAAGGCAGAAAACCCTGTAGACTGGGAGTTTAAACTGTGAAGGTAGGCCTAGATGCTTTTTTCAAATCTACGTGAAACAACAATGTTTCCAGATTAGTGTCACAGCAAAGAAACTTCAGTTACAGCGAGATAAGATAGATTTTTACATCACATTTTGTCTTGCGTCTTATTTCATAGATGAAATGAGTTAATTGCTAGAGGGGAAGAAAGTTGTAATGTGTTTCGACGAATCATTGAACAAAGTTTCTCAAAAACAACAGGTGCACATTACAGTATGTTTTTGGGATTCAAAGAGTGATGGTGTAGTGAACAGGTATTACACGTCTGTTTTAGACAACTTATTAAATGCTTTTAATTTTGGTATCGAGAGCTATACTCTCCATAACTAGGCAACTTAACAAAAATTTTACGTAAGGCTTATAGAGACATTAGAAGTAGTTATACATAAATATTTGTTACCTAACCTAACAAAAAAGTTTTTTATGTAGCGCTAAAAACATTTTTCATAAATAACTTATGTCTAAAATTAATAGTTTGACTGGTACACAATCAGTACCCAAAAAATTTTGTCGCGATTATACAACCTGGTTAATTTTATGGATATTTTGTTGGTCAGGGAAATAAGAGCAGCTGACCTGGAAAAGTCCGGGAATTTTTGGTACAGGGTTTGTTAGCCACCCTGAACCTCATCTGCACCCCATCATCGACATTACTGTGCTGCTTGTTGCCCCCGTTTGCAGATGGACGAGATGTCACCCTAAGTGTAGTTAATGTTGAACTGTGGCGAGAATGTGGAATATGCAACTGTTGTACATGCTATGTAAATACAGCTATAAAATAAGCTTGTAAACCTGGAGTGACGAGGGTAGCTAATCAACACTTTGGTAAAATGGTGGGTCTTTCAGTTTGGGTTTCAGTATGCCACACTGATCTTATAGCATCACTGGCATTGCTAAATTAATGAGAATTCTTTCACTCTTCTCCAACAGGACTGTCAGTAGTTTGTGAGGAGAAATGCAGCAGCATGTGATTATTTCTCTTGCATGTTCGACTGGTGAAATTTCACAAATTAATCCTTCATAATATCACCATTCTCCAAACAGTTAATATACAACTCCAATTAATATACAACTCCAACTCCTTTACATGATAGAGCTGTTATTCTACTGAAAATTGAAGGAATTACATTTCATAATAGGTTGCTCCTCATTGCATTGTACACAATTTTGATTAAATAGTTTTTACTCAACATAAATTTAACATTACAGTACTAGGGGGCTAAGTGAACTTCTTGTTCTCCAAACCTAAAAAGCCACTACTCCTTGCTGTTAAACTGCATTGAACATGTATGTCACTTGTTATTATTATTAAATAAAGGAGGTAAGTGGGGTTGGTTTGGTTTGTGTCTGCTATTGAATGATGTGGAAGGTTAATGTATATATAGCACAGGAGCCACAGCGTGGTTTATTACAAGGGTGAAAACCCCATACCAGGAAGCTACAACTGTGCAACTGAAAACCTCATCTACCAGCTACAGTGCACTCACTGCAATGCAGAGTATATCGGCCTAACCACCAACACTCTCAAACAGGATGAATGGCCACAGAGCTGACACCAAAAAAGCCAGTTGCTGCACATGCAGCACTTCATAACTCCAACTTTGATTCCTGTTATACAACCAGAGTGGCGAGGGCCCTACCACTGTTGAAAAACAAAGCAGAATTAAGACGCTGGGAACTGGCACATCAATACATCGCAAAATCCAGACAGCCACCTGGCCTTAACCTCAGATAACAAACCCACCTTTCAAACTTCCCGTCGCACCTTAGTTTGCCCTCTGGCCGCTAGGTGTACTGATTACCAACCACCGCTGGACAATAGACTTCAGTGTGCCTCCACTCACCTGATGAAGCAGATGTAGTCTGCGAAATGTTGTGACCGCGCGTCCGCAGAGAAATGTGTTCGTCCTATGTGTGTGTGTTTCTATCTGCGAGTACCATCCTGTGAGTACTTGTGCACAATTCTTTCTGTTTTAATTGTAATAAGTACAAAAGTATAGCATTCCAGTGTTCTGTATGTAAATCTAATACTTTCAAAGTGCCCCGACAGTAAGTCCTTAAGGTTCCTGAAAACAGTGATTCAAATTGAAACTACGTACTTAAATTGAGTCAGACCAGCCGTCCATTAAACAGTTAAACATTAGTCGGTCGGCCGGCAGCGCATGTGCTACCCCACCATGCAAGTTTATTACAGACGAACAGTGAAATTACATTGTGTGAAACAAGTCCATCTACTTACCAGCTTTTCGAGATAGTTATTTTAACCAGTGACTTTAGTTCATTAAAGAACTACAGTGTTAGGCAAACAATATGTATAGAGATATATCATAAGAATTGCGTGTTTGTAAACATGTTATTCGTCCTTTCATAAAAGGCTGTGAGCTGCATTATTCCTCCATTCATAAAAGACTATGAAATTCTGAAGCCCTTTCAAGCCACACATTTATACAAAAAAATTCACGGAAGTCCTGTGCTGCATTGTTTATCGCGGCCGTGTGTTTGACTTATCTTGAGCTAGGTGAAAAGGGGCTGGGGGAGAGCGATAAACCAGTAGCTGACCTCCTCCTCTCCGCCAGGCGAGCAGGAAGCAATGCCAGCCAGCAGTGGCAATCACTCGATACTAGCTGCTCTGTGGGCAAATATGCACACCACATCGGCACGGAACTGTTCGGCAGCTTGTACATCAGCACTTAATTTTTCTCCTAGTACATTAATTTGGTGAATTCCATACCCTTGCTTAGATCTGGTTAGCCATTCAATGGATGTGCTGAACTTCCTGTGTACACCTAAAGCTTCACTAAGAATTTAGCTTTCTCCATGCACATAAGGCCTTGTCGCCTCTCTGCTGGCAAATGGGTTGAGTGTAAGTTTTTCCTTCAGGGTTGCAATAAGGCTTGAGCATGAGGGTTCCCTGAAGGGGAGGAGAGGCTGTTAAGGTGTCCCGAGGAGAGTGGTTTCCTGGGCAGTCGACACAACACAGTCTCTACAGCAGAGCGGGAAAATTCTCACTTTTCATGAATGGGGGGTAGGCATGTTAACCACTCACCTTTTAAAAGAGCTCCCTCAAGAGGCGGCGTTTTCGGTCCGATAAAGGCTTCTGCTCGAATTTGACTTCCCTCTTCAGCTGCTGAATGCGGGGGTGCGGCAAAGGTGCAGATTTTTCGGGTGTTTTTATGAAACTAGTTAATGACCACTGGAGGAGTCGCACATCCCTGAGGATGCGACTGAAATTATCACGTTTGGGTGGTTGATTCTCAGTGCCCTTGTAGCGACGGCAAAGTTATGGGAGTGTCACAGATTTTCCTGATGCCTTTTGGGACTGTGGGATTATTCCCACAGGTATTTCACTTACACTTATATCTGCCTGTCAGCGCTTAGCTGCGGCCTCTACCTTACGGCCTTCAATTAACGTTCTCTCCTCTGGTGATAAATTTATTACCAAACACCCAGTATCAGACATGAGTACCTTTCTTCGCAAATGAGACTAAGAAGATGCATTTTAACTGTATACTGTATATTGTTACTCAATCGGTACACTTTACAATCACTGTTTTTTACACTGGTCTTTATACAATACACAATGTTCACTATACTCGACCACGTGGTCACTTAATATACGGAGCCCCGGAACTTCTCATAGTCTGGTTAAACTTCCGCATTCGGCAGTCATAGATATGCGCCTCGTGTTGACTAGTCAAACTCGCGGTAGGGTGCGTTCCCTTATACGTTCCGCGCGGCTAAGGTGCATCTCCTTAACGAACTGCGCTTTCGGCACAAGAGTAAGGTAGGACCAGGCTTAGGCTCCCTTTTCAGGAAGCAATCCACGGAAGATAAGTAATGGTGAATAGGTAGGAGGGGCGGGCTTAGGCTCCCTTTTCAGGAAGCAACCCTTTCGAGGTTGGGGGAGGTGCCTAGGCTTGCTCGGGGAGGAGGCCCGAGCCCTAGACTGTTGATCTGGTTAGGCTATATACCTTATATACCCCTGAGGGGGGCTTAAAGTACTTTTAGTGGGTGGTGAAAATGGCTGCCGCTGGAGAGGCGGCCGTCTGCTGGCTATCAGGCGCGCCACTCCAACACCCACAAATCTCCACACTTGGCCAAAAATACGTGAATATATTATAACTTTCCCGTGGGACCATGAAAATGTCAGTGTTGCCAAAAATAAATAAACAAAGCACTAAATAAATACACAAAATCAATAATATTATGTTTACAATAATTATATGCACATTTTCTCTCTCCAAAGCTCATAATTTGCCTCCTGGCATTGTTTGCATAGCGCCCATTTGTTTGTTTACATTTATTATGGCGGGCGTGAATATATACATACAAAAACTGTAAATATAGATATCTCTAAACCTTTAGTTTTATGTTTTACGGCAACACAGGTCACAATACTGAATTTAAGTGACCCCTTGAGCAAAAACAAGGTAGGCCTAACTCTCAAATAATACTAAATGATGGGGCCAAGCGTAAAATATGTACTAAGCACCTTGCAGGGTGCATCAGCCTTATACGGGTGTCCTGTCCGCTCGTTTTTGACTGAACCAACTAAGCATAGGGACTTCTATGCTCTGTCCATTCCAAGGTTACAGCTTGTATCACTCCGCCTGTTTATGCGCTTGACTGGCCTTTGGCTGTGTAACAAGTTGCTGAACCACCTCCATGTGTTTTGCGAGCGATCGGCTCTCAAATGTTATGCCTTTCCGAAGTGAGTCGAGATGCCTCTACTCATATTTTTCCACGGGAACGGTATGGTGGACCGAAACCTTCTCAAGAACAAGGTTCATATATTATTTCGCGAGCAAAATTATATTAGTATATTACAGAGGATTTAAAAAAAGGTACTGAATGTTTAACTCAGTAAGTCTGAACTACTTACGTACACAGCACTATAGCATCCGAACAATTTCTTACAGCGACGACACTGTTAACTAACGAGCCAACCAATGACTGAGAGCTCACCAGCGACAATGTTTATTTCTGCTGCAACCTAGAATGGATAAAACATACATTTCTGTGTGTTGAAGTTTTCAAAGTCTACAGTTCTGAAGGATTCGTACTATGGTTAAGAGTGTTAAGCAAAATCAAGTAGTTTTCTTTGTTAGATTTTATATTGCAACATCTATTGCACAGATAACTCCCATGCATCTGCTGTATTTCACTATTAAAAGTTGCTGCAAACTTTAAAATTTACATACGGGAAATGTTAACACTAATAAATTTCATTGTAAATTATTTTTAAAATTTTTGCGATAAAACTACACGAGCCATCTGTAACAAGAGACCACAGACCTGAGACAGTAACACTGACATCCCTCTGGTAGTGCTGTTCCACAAAGACCTCAACAAACTCAAGACCATCCTCAACTGTGGCCACAAAATATTTTAATCTTCACCACTTACGACACAACCTGTTCTCCGAACCCCCAAGACTGGTTTTCAGACAACCTCCAAACCTCCACAACAAGGTGGTGCTCCCCAAACTACCACCCAGACCTATTCCCAGCACAATCACCACACCCAGAGGTTCCCGTCCTTGCAATAGTCCTCGCTGCAGCACCTGTGCAATACATCAGCCCTCCACATCCTTCCATAGCAGGCTCACCAATTCAAGGCAATTACCACTATGTCACGAGAAACCTTATATACCAACTACAGTGCACACAGTGCAATGCTGAATATATTGGCCTCACCACTAACACACAAAGACAGAGGATGAGTGGCCACAGGGCAGATACCAAACAAGCAATAGCCAGTTCCAGTCTAAACCTTCAGGATAAACCAGTTGCTGCACATGCAGCCTCTCACAAACTCTCATACGATACTTCTTACAACATCAGAGTGGTGATAGTCTTACCACCTTCAGACAATAGTACAGAACTAAGGCTCTGAGAACTAGTCCATCAGTATATCACAAAATCCAGACAACCACCAGGCCTCAACATCCAATAACTTTCAAATTTCCCGCCACACCCTAGTTCGTCCCTTGGCCACTATGTGTTCTAGTTACCATCGCACCGTCCACGATGCTGCAGTTTGCAATCACTTGCCGCCCGAGGAAGCTGGCCTGGTCATCGAAATGTCGCGACTGCGCAAAAATATGTTGTCCTGTGTTTTGTGTGTTCTCCAACATGCAAGTACTGATTCTGTAAGTACTTTGCATCACTATCTATGATTTTAGTAATTAGTAGCCTAGCGGCTGTTTCCCACCTTTCCTTTGTTTACAAAACTACACTTAAGGCTATGTTCTCCTGTTCAATTTCTGCTGTTTTTGCGATAATAATTTTTTTTAAAGCTGGATAAAAACAGAGATCACAAATCTGTTTGCTGTTTGGTTTAAAATGTTTTTTCCAGTGATAGTTAATTTTTTCAAGATTTAAAATTATAAAGTTTTAACTAAGTCAGTTAACAAATATTTTGATCGCTAAACAATTAGCTAAAACTGTGATGTTTACTGTCTTAAAAAAATTAGCCAACATGGTGGAAACTATTCCAAACAAAACTGCTACCAGATTTTTGAAATCTGCTCTCATTGAAATTTGGCTGTTTGGAAACCATCTCGTAAAGTAGAAATCATAAATTGCAGTGAACTGATGCACTGTACTACAAACACGTCAGTAGTGCAATAGAGTTAACAGTAGCTGCATATCTATAACTGTCAACACAGCGACTGACGGGCCATGGGTTGCTCTACAGAGGGAAGGGTAACTGCTGTGGCACGCTAGCTTACGTGGATGGACGCGTGGTAAGCAGGCAGTGTATGTCATAGCATATGATAAGACGATAAGTATGTGTATCTTACACCTACTACCCAGAACAAATTAAATGTATAACTACTGTACTGTCCTTAATTTATGTATGGTGTTTTGGTTAAACCAAAGAGGTTCGGGAAACATAGTAAACTATGTTACTCTGAATTTGCAATTACGTATTTAAATTGTAATGTGGGTGATGAGACTTTTGGGGCACTACAATTGTAAACCACTACAATTGTAAACCAACATTGGAAATAGGATCCAACTATTAAACAGTTATTTATAATTAAAGGGGTACACTACACAAATTTCGATTTCCAGGTTTTTGTTACAAATGAAAAAAAAATTACAAAACAAATGCAACTAACCTTTCGCGAATATGTTGCGATAAACCAGAGCTGCGCCGTGAGGAAGATACATAGGAAGCACAGTGTGACGTCATTTCGCTCATAGCTGGCTACCTGAGCGCTGGGACAGTAAAACAGTGGCAAGCAGTCACGCACGCATTCACCTTCCTGTTATTTTATTACGGTACGCTAAACCATATCAGTGTTACATGTTTACATTAAAAACTTGTGTCAAGTTTTTAGTGTGTCTTTTAACTTGATGTGAATGAAAAGACTCTTCAACCATTTCAGTTTGAGCTGCAGCGAGAAGACTGGCCTGACCTCGAATGTCAAGATGAAAGCAACGTCAATGAATTAAATGCTGTAGATAGGGCACACACTCATTCATGGTGTTCGTGTGGTAAATGTGTAGCAATGAACACAGATAAAGAGAGTGTGTGTTGTGAATTAGAAAACGTGAGGAATGTTGAAACAGTGTATCGCTGTGTAACAGAGAACCCTTCTTTTAATAATCTGATGCTAGATAGGGAAGTTTTAACCATGACTCGCCACAGTTTAAGCATAAAAGCAAAAAGCCGCATAAAAATGTGACAGTTGACAGCAGAAAATCCTACAAATAGAACGTGGAGATATACTGTGTACAAACAATTCACCTCCTTGTAATGCGTCTTTATGCACTCTTACTTATTTTACGATTACTGTTTTTTTTTGCTGTCGGATAGCCCAGTAGAGAGTGTCATTAGCTACTTGTATTCGCTAGGTTAATTAAGAATGGTTGTGAAAGCACAAGTCACTTTGTTTTAGTTCCACGGGTCGGTTTATTGCAGTTTGTTTATCACAACAGATCTTTTGATATACAACACCTTCGTACATTCGGCTTGCAACCTACGTGCTGACACAAGTTCGGTTTTAGCCCTAGCTGAGGTCCTGTGAGAGTTTACTATCACCGAGTGTATTCAGTCCCCGCGGTATTACCGGTAACTTATTCAAAACTAGCCGATTTCAATCTAGGCTACGGTGACCGCACAACAACCACTTTCAAGCTCGTCAATTAGCTGCCAGTCTCGCCTTTTATACCACCGGGCAACCGAAATTCCGCGCCCTCTGGCACCGCACCTTGCTACCCCGGCGCATCGCTACCAACAACCCTCAGCCAAGCCAAAACGCTCCCCTCGTGCCAAGCCACCCTTACAGATTATTCCACCATCACACAGCTAGTCATTTTTACATTGCTTTACATTATATGCGGATAAGACAACTGATTTAAGATACTGTCAATTCATTCAATAGGTTTCCAAAACAGTGATTATGCTATATTTAACCTTATGACATTACTAATTAACTGAATGCCTTGCGGATGAAGAAACAGTTCCTACCCCCAGGGGACTATTTGGTTGACGTCACAAGAGTCTAAAAATTCCAGAGTCGG
>PNEQ01002187.1:2472-16991 GCA_003012365.1 Medauroidea extradentata | reverse complement strand
CCCAGCCTCCCTTTGCCGGCGCCAGCCTGTCGGCTGGGCTAATGATCATCACTTCCTCTCAGACACAGCAATTTAAATTAACACTAATATACTCTTACAGGTGCAAAACACAAAAATAAGTTATTTAGATAATCTGCAGGAAATTAAATACTGATTTGTTTGATACCAAACTCGATATGGCTCCTTTGAATTTAGTGTGGCATTAAAAAATAACAGTGTTCTTATAATAAAAGAATAATCAACAATCTAGACTTCACAACAAACTCTTACAGAGGCAACTTCTGACCACATAGTACTGAAAGGAGAGTAAATGCTGCAATGCACTAAATGAACAGATTCATATGCAGTTTCAAAACAAAACTGTTAAATTCACATTTATCACCCTAATTTAAGCAAAATTAACTAAAACTAACAATAGGCTAACTCTATTATCAAGGTTACCACAACATGTGATAACCTTGAAACATGTAATTATTCACTAAAGTAGTAGAGGTCAGGTGCCCATCCACCTTACATCCTGGATAAACTTATGGACAGCTATAGGATATCACAACAGAGTGGTGATTCCTTCGTGTGTTGTAAACAAAATAAGATTAACATCTCAGTAACGTAATGGAATATACACAGGTTTTAAACATGACGGTGATAGATGGCCTAATTAGGGCTACCTTTTATCTAGGCCTGTTATATTCTGTACAATGTTACATAGTTTGATCATTTTATACAAATTAATCAGGTGTAAGTTAAATTAGTAAATTAGCGTTTTCATTAAAACGTACCTGTTTACTGAGAAGCATGTTGGAAGCGGTAGAAGTTATTATTCTTAGAGGCATCAATAGATGGATGAGGTACTGGAGCAATGTTAACCGGCAGCGACAGGTCTACTGCTTCTACAAGCTCCTCTTCTGGTAAGTTAGAATCTCTAAAAATATTCTAGTATTTGCTACATTATTTCTTCTTTCCACCCGTCACTGGACAGTGCATACTTATTTTTAGTACCCAGTCACCAGATGCCTTTGAATACTGACTTCTACATCCGACTTTCTGCTTATTTACATTCCAGTTGTCCAATATACAGTGTATTTCAAACGAACATTATGGTAACTTTCCAAATTACCAATGTGTAAGTAATGTTTTATGTGCTTTAGGTCCTTCAAGAATAATTTATCTAAAACAATTTTCTTTAGAGCATAACCTTCAGATGAACCGCTGAGCCAAAGTTTGTTTGAGTTTCCTTCCTCATGGATAGGTTCATGTTGGCAACATTTTTTTACGTCTCCTTCGTACCATTTGTGCTGATTTTTTTTATATGGTATAGAAGAGAGACAAATTTTTCAATTAGCAGTTCGCTGTCTCCGCCACATGATTGGGCCGCCCACCAGAGATGATTGTTTATATGTACACCCTACTTGCTTTCCGAGAAAGAATTTTAGGGTATTGTTGTCCAATTTTGGAAAAAAAATTTTTCATTAATGTTTTTGACATGTGCCATACATCAAGTTCATGTTCGATGGTAGGATAATGTGTTCTAATGTAATGGTGAACTCCAACATGTCTGTCACTAAAAAAAAAGTTTTATGTTGCATTTTTCCTTCTCAATTATTTTTGACAGTCATTTTTTACAAGCATTTTGACGTTACAACGTCTTATAATTCGATAGAGCCGGCTGCACGCACGAAAAAACATAACTCGTGCGGCGTTACCTCGCTCTGAGGCGTTCCATGTAAGGCTTGAAGTGCAAGCGAGAGCGCGGAACGAGCGACAAAGAAGTACAATCGGCCTTTGCGTTCGGCAGCGTTCGACATCCGTCTCTCTCCTACTTGAGTGAGCGATGCGTCTGCGTGGAGTAAAAACTATTAAATTGTGAAAAAAAAATTGACATAATCGTATTTATGCGTACAAATAAATATAACTTGATCAATTTCATTGTGATTTCCAATTACTTCCTTCTCTATATACATCCAAATCTATTAAACAAATGAAATTAAAATTTTCTTTTGAAAAATGATACCATTCCATCAGTATATTCTTAAGACGTTGTCACGTTCAACTATCGTCAGTAAACCGACTTTACAGACAACCAATTTTTTTTCCCTAGATCCCCCTTCATCGTACCTTTTTGCAAAAGTTGAAATTCATCGCTAACCCCTCTATGCAAATTCATTAGAGAGTATACTACAAATTTTGCGCAAAATCCTGAAGAGTCATACTGT
Source organism: Medauroidea extradentata (assembly GCA_003012365.1). Lineage (NCBI taxonomy): Eukaryota > Metazoa > Arthropoda > Insecta > Phasmatodea > Phasmatidae > Medauroidea > Medauroidea extradentata. The sequence continues at coordinate 14,778 of PNEQ01002187.1, read as the reverse complement.
CCCTCGCCTGCTAGCCAAACATTTTCATTACTATGTAGTTCTTGTATTTTCGTATCTCTCTCATTTTTCCACACAGAATTTAAAACGGGGCTAAATATATAGTTAATAATTTTATCATATGTCGTTCTAAAAAACATGGCTATACCCATACAACCACAAAAAGATTTAAAAGATTTGAACAGAGTTCCTGTTAAATACAGTGATGAAGCAATCTCCATGTTCCCCTCCTGTCTTTTGCCAATAACATGATGAGACTGGCATGAAAATACCTTTTCACAAGCACACACAGTTTTTATACAAACCATAGCGCCCTTACAGTAATAAGATATGTTTCGTATCTCATTATTACATTCACTGCATGTTTTAAAGAAGGCCAGTAAACAGGTCCACGCAACAATTAAATATTTTTGTGGCTGTTTTTCTGCTCGGGGAACAGAATGGCATGTGTATTTCCCCTTCGTCTGCGTCACCTTCTTCAGTCTCAGAATCAGCTTCTGACTCATCTGGGTCGAAATAACTTTCATCCAAATCACATTCATCTGCTAGTCATGTAATGCTTAGTCCCATCAAACACAGCAGAATATTGCGTAAAACACTCTGACCCTAATTCACACTATATTTCTGCATTATTTTTATTGTCGTGAGAATAGTCAGGAAGTTCTGTTCCAGAGGTTATTGTAGCTTCGCGTGTAGTTTGATGTCGATTCTCTTATGACAGCATTTCTTGTACTAACATTTTCCGCTTTTTTGATTTGTTTCGCACTACACGCACATTACTTGTATTAGTAAATGGGGGATTATGTGACTACTCTACTCTGTCGCTATTCAGCAACCTGAATTTCCTCGCAGAAGGTACTGGACCGGACTTTCGTTTAAGGACAATTAGTTTTTCATTGTGCATTAATTTTAATTTCCTTTACTGAGTTTCATCGAAATCTGTTTCCAGAAAATGCTCAGAATATAAACATGCATCACGTCCGGGCGTGAAATTTTTTTGTTTACAAAATGTAACCCATTTCAAAAACACTTTAGAAAATTTGGAGCGGTCTGGAAAAACATGGAATAATACTCCTTTGTCTTAATTCCCTGGGTTACAAGAAGAGTTACTACATCCGAATGCACTACAACTCGGCATTGTCGAAACAAAACTGTCTACTGTCTGCACTCATAAGTCAATAAAACTATGAAAAGTAATCGTGCACTTAACTGTAACACAGCTCTCCACTTGTGAATGTATCCGTTACGAGACCTCGCACTGTTCGTGAGAAACACGGGCGATACCGTATTAGTAGGACCCTTACGTTATACGTGTCGGAAGACAAGGCAGCGCAGCAGCTCATGCGGCCGGGTGAGTGAGATGTCACAGTTGCTTGTTTCCAGCCACGTTTCTTGGAAATGGGACACCACAAAGAAAAATCAATACCGGCATAGTTCATAGTACATCTTCATCTTTCATTACACCACAACTTTGAGTTGTGTGCCCCTTTCTAATATCTTTTGTAGTGTACCAAAAAAATTATACAGTAGACTGTCACTATTACAACCCCTCACAGTTTCCAAGGATAGAGTCGTAATAGAGGAAGGGTCGTAATAGGTATTTTGAGAAATTTCGACTAACCCCTGAAATCAAAAATTGCCTTTAAACGCTTTAAACAATGTTTATTTGTCTCTAGCACACAAAAGAAGTACTTTTAAATCAAATAAAAATATTTTTTTAATAGGCAGACGTCTCCTAGGAAAGAATACCTGAAAACTAAGTGCGGTATATCAACCCCCCCTCCTCCAGGAAAAGAAAGTACGGTGCTGGTACATGGGCAATGGAATCTTCATTGGTGTGTTGAAAACACATGAGACTGATTATTTAAATGATAGCAACTTTAAAATTCTACTACATTTCAACGACAGATGGCAAATTAGCAATTGAAAATCTTGGGTACTGTTGCGCAATTCGTGTCAGCTGCGAGGCTGGCGGAAAGGTAAAAAGGCGAGAGGAAGACGGTGGCAAGTAGGCGAGGGGAGGGTGGCCAGCTGGCTCTCCCTCCCAGTCTGCGCGAGCAAGATGCGCATCCCGTCTTGCAAGCAATCAATACCAGAATTGTCTGCTCAGCAGCAAGTAGCTGAAGCATTTTGCTTGCTCTGCGTTGTTTGTCGCTCTCCTAGTAACGCTACACACGTTTAGTATTGTTGGCATGACATTTTTAAATACACTTATATTTAGATAAATTTAGATACACTTACATACATTTATATTTAGATACATTTAAATATACTTAAATTTAACCACACACAGCTTCACCCGGCAGTTGGCCTCTGTAGCGTAGTCGTTTAGGTGCCGGTCTACAGTGCGAGGGGTCCATGGTTCGAATATGGGTTTGGGCACATTGTTTCCTCATCACATCACCCTGTCTTTATTTTGTAGCTCGTGGCTTCACGTGACAACTGTGTAAGAATAACTTAGCGGCCGCTTGCCTGTTCCTAAACAGTGTTGCAGCATGTCGCAAGAACTTTTTTATATGAAACTCGTAAACTTGTGTACACACTGTTTATCTATGAAAAGGAAACACGCTTCAAACGACTAAGCAAGATCACTTTCTAGACAACACGCATATTAAAAACACCTTTGTTACGGGGCGTCAGAATAGCTTAAGGCGCCCGTCTGCCTCTTTAAACTGTGTTGCAGTGTGTTTGAAATACACGTTCTATAAACAAACTGTTCCACGTGTGCTCACGCGGGTTTCGCACAAAAAGAAATAACATTTCAGACCAGGATGGAATACAGCTTTCAACACATCATGTGTGTCGCAAACAGCATTTTTAAGTCCTTCAACATGGCAGAAAACTGCATTTTTCAGACTGCAGTGCCTCACAATATTGTGGACGAATGTCTGCGAAACTAGCATAAGGCCCGGCTTTCCTTAAACCTTTCCACCAATAAAAAGTTGGGGTCACCACTTAAAGTGCCAGTCAGGCGAGTGTTCTACGGTAGCACTGCACGCCGTTTCAGCGTCTTGCAATAGAGGCGATACCGCGCCACAGAAGCTGGTCAACGTCGCTCTTTACGCAGTACTTCACTCACATAAACACACGGCCAGTAGACAGGTGCCTCTAATTGACTTTTCCAGGCTGCTATAGCGGAAAATATACAAACGGGATGCATGTAAAATTCAGAATGGGTAGTGCATTAAACATTGACATAGCTATTTCTTGAATAAAATAAGGCTGTCCCCTAAAGTCCCATAGATAAAACAGTTTTACGATAAGACTGCATTCACGCCTAGGCGTTGAGGCGATGCGGCAGTAGATGCCACAGACAACATCGCCCTTAGCATCGTACCGCACTCACACAAACACACGTGCCAGTAGGCGGCTGCCTGAACTAGTTTCTCCCCAGTATTTCTCAAAATTAGGACGAGGCATTTACATGAGTAAAATGGAACATATCAATTAAAATATAATCTGAAATCACTACAATATCAGCAAAACTTTGATACAGTAATAAACTCCCTACTTCTTGAAGAAGTCTTTTATCGTGGTCTGTTTAAATGGGCAAAGTGCGACCACGTTTCTTCACTCGCGTTGTGCTGCCGTAGCACTGCGGTGTAGATGTCCCCGGCCTTGAGTACATCTTTTGTTGTCACAACTAGTTCAGGCTCTTCTGTCTCTCTCCCCATATTCTTCGCAACTCGACTCCGGCTGCCTCTGGACCTCATCAGCGTCGTCAAGGGTACCCCACACTGCAACGTCGTCGTCTGTTCTCACAAACTCCTCAAACGTGCAGTCTGGGGCCAACTGCTGCCATGTTTCCTCGTTGCATGGCCGAGTGACTGCCATTAGAGTAGGGTGAGGTGTTGTCAATGGTCCCAGCTGCTGCTTGTCGTCATATGGTGTTGGGTCATCTGGGTCTTCAGAGCTGACGGCAGCTGGAGGTACATGAACGGCAGCCTCTTTGTCAACTGACGCAACAAAGTGGGCGTGGCGGAAACAGTTGGCGATGGTAGTTTCTTTCACTGCTCTCCAGCTGGTAGCAATCCCCTCTATCGCCTTAAAAATGTCCCACTTCATCAATTCCTTCCCTATTTCCATTTTGAGCACCATGTTTCTCACAAGCATCTCCAGAAACTTCAGCTTCACCTGTTGAATTATCCCTTGGTCCAGAGGTTGAAAAAAGATGGTGGTTTTTCGGAAGAAACACCAGCTCGATGTTTCTGAGGTTGTCGAGCTCGGGATGTGCGAGGCAATTGTCGACGAAGAGGACGACTTTTCTGTTGGCGGCGCCCATTTTTGCGTCAAAACTGCGGAGCCACCTCGTGAACACAGCAGAGGTCATCCATGCCTTCTTATTCCAGTCATAGTCGCATGGGATAATATTTCCTTTGAAGCCTCTTGGTTTTTTAAGTTTCCCGATCACGAGGGGCTTAAATTTGTTGCTGCTGTTCATGTTGCAACAGAAAAGGACAGAGAGACACTCCTTTCTCCTCTTTGCACCCTTGCACGTGTCTCCACTCACTGCTAGGGTGGGATCTGGCATGAGGTTATAATACATCCCCAGATCATCTGCATTATACACCCCTAGCTTGTCTGCATTATACACATTGCGAGGCTCGTGGTGTTTGAGAATGTTCTGAAGCACAGGCAACCATTCACTCACTGATTGTGGATTACCGATGCACTTTCGCCGACGACCTTGTGGCTGGATATTCCATGACAAACTTTAAAACATTCCAGCCACCCCTTCGAAAATTTTAGTTTAACGCCTAACCTCAGGGCAAGTTATCTGCTTTTCTTTGCATCATCGGCCCGCTTACAGGCAGATTTTGTGATCTAATCTGGTCGAACCATTCTAACAATGCCGCCTCTAAATCTGTGTGAGCCATGCATCTCAGATTTTTCATCTGAATGCTGCGGCCTTTCCTCTGTACTGCGTTTATTATCTAGTCTCTCATTTTTAAAATGGTGAACAGAGTAGACTTCGGGATGTCATGCTGCCGTGCAATTTCAGTTTTTGGAATCTTGTTTTCATCCACTTGCTGGATGATCTCGTACTTCTATATGAGCGGCAAACCAGCTCACTTTCCACTCATTTCTTAATTTCTTGAAGTCGCAAGCATGTATAAGATAAAGTCGATGACGCGAGTCACGAATTTATTCACTAAAAGCCAGGCAAAATGTAACCAAATCAAAATAAAACAGCCTAGGTCGTTAACAATCGTTCATAAAATCAAACCATAAACCTAACCAAATCGGAATCCAAGGTAAGCAAGCGAAATAAGTCGTCAACATTATTAAAAACCTAGATAAATCCAAAAACGGTGCACAAACCAAATCGGTAAATGACAAGCAACACGACAGTGCGAGAAATACATCCACGAACAAGTGAAAGATCACTATGGCAAGACACTCTGCCACGGTGCGAGCATAAACATAGTAAATATTCCGGGTCGTCTGAAGGGAGCGAGTGGAGTTGCTGCTTATTGGCTAGCGGTGATAGCTAGGAAGGCGTGGCTTCTATTTTTAGACATGCACTACCAGTACAATGCTCCGCAAGAAAAATGCAGCACAGTGCATCCATAAAAAATGCAACAATTGTATTTTTCAACCAATTTTCTTCAAATTTCGACTTTTTCGATCAGAATTTTTTATAGTTCCTCGAGACGCAGTCGTAATAGAGAGAGGGTTGTAATAAACAGGATCGTAACAGAGGGGTTTTACTGTACATATTTTGACAGAACATTATGTATGTTTTGGAATATTGTGTTAACTTGTATTAATAATAAGAGTTACAAATAAAAGTAATCTGGTTTGTTTCCCTCCATTTACACTTTCTCCTTATTCACACAGTTTTTGACTTGTCACTATAAAATTGTAAAATACAGTTCTATACTTTTATAATCCTCTCAACCATTCTTTCCCCTAAATCACATTTTTTTTCAGTTCTCCCCTTGAAAAGTGTAATTCAGGGGTTCCACTGTATACAGTATTGGATGTGTTCCATATTGAAGTAAATTCCAGTGGTTTAACATCTCCCGGTTGGCAATATCAGTTTCAAATAATTCTTTAATTTTTTCTACTTCTTTGCACATAAAAAAAAAGGAAAATTTTTCCTCATTCTGGGGGATTGCTGATGCCTTTCTCGCATCTTCTGAAATAAGGTTTAACCTTCACTGGTGTGGCTGCATTTCTGTTACCAACACTTTTTCTTCCGACATGATGGCTAAAGGAAACAAAACTTACAGAAAACTGTCGCATGTTGAAGTGAACAGAAGAATATTTACATACCCCTAAGTTTCTAAATACTCTACTGCACCTCACGATTCATTTTGTCTTTACTTAACGTCACTTCAACAAATAGGTATAATTGTAGTCAACATTGCATCTTTCTGTGGCGTAAAAATCCTAAAATTACCACCAACTTACATGTGGCACACCAATGAATAACAACCAAGTCTTATAAGTATACCTGCTGTTGTATAATATTGCAGAACATTTTTTTATATGGTTTATATTTATTCTTGTTTGAAGTAACATGCAACCTTAGCACAAAAGCAATTTTCACCAATCCATTCCAACTTGAGCATGCTTACTGCGAGAAACTTATTGATTTGTTCATGTTCCAGAGGACAGTGAAAAAAATATCATGAATGTTTGTTTGAACACCATCTTGTCACTAACCCATGTTTTTTTCGTTGCCACGTGTTGTATCCTTCAATGAGGCACCATGTCAATTTACAGTGTTAACAAAACATATAGTCTGCCTGAAACAGTTGTCAGCCCCTGGAACGTCGCAACAAACTTACATAAGAAACCTATCTGTGCTCTTCTGCTTCATGTTTGGTTCGGTGTTTCATCCAATCTTCTGTGTACTCTGATCTTCGTCCCAGTAATTATCTGTGCTATCCTAATTGTGTTGGTTTTAATTTTTTTTTATGCCAGTTTTAGTTATTATATTTATCTGTGTACCATTTCCCTTCTTTAAACCCACAACCAACATTTTCTTCATCATATGAAGAATTACCTTTTGTTCAGTTAAATTTTTTTTGTTTGAGCACTTGTGTTGCATACAGTATGCATTCAGCTGTACATGCATATAGAAATAATTACTGTTAAAAACTGCTTCACTGGAATTTATTTTTATGTCTACACCTTCTCATAGCACAATCACCGACTCTGTTTCTTGAATACCTGATTAAAATTTTTCGAAACATTGGATATCTGCATACATAAACTGTTTGCATTCATTTTCACTAAAAATAACGCCTATGTACTTGGGTGCAACTCCTTACTGTTTGTGATTACGCTTGATTGAACATGGGGAAAAAAACATTGTAAGTTGGTAGTGGCTTGGCATAGCTTGGCATAGTCAGACACGACAAGCTATGTACAAACTGCAGTCACGCATGTCACAGCAAGCAGAAGTTAAGTTACTTATTAACAGTATTGTGCGTGTATCACTTTTTCTTTGTTGTGGAAAAAGTATATGGTATTATTTATGAATCTTAGTTTTGTATTAATCAGATTTTTGTCTTTTTTTCTCGCATGATGCCTGGAACGATTTAGTGTAGTAATGGAGTACGTCCACTGTTTTTTTCAAAATAATTCATTCCCAAAGCAAGAACCTTTTAACTACAGTAGAACCCCGATTTAACAAAATGCCACGGGACCCGAAAATGTTTACTCTAAAATCTAAATCAATGTTTTGTTAAATCCAACTTTAAATTTTTTTACCCCCCCTTCCCCTCAAACAAAAAAAAAGTTAAATCCTCAGGCATTTTTCGTCGAAAATGGAGGTACTGTAATTGTTAGAAAGTATGATAGCCGACAACATACTGCAGTTACCATCAATAGGTAAGCCGCGGCCGTAAAAGAAAAACTCAAGGAAAAAACTTTAAAAACTGCCAGCGGAACACTCGTCGAGCCTAGCGCGTGCCCGGTGAGTTAGACCGCCCGGTTGCGTGCATCAACACGTGAGAAGTGATGATAAACACTGCTGAGTCATCTTTCTTTCTGTCTCTCTCCAGCACCACCAAGAAATTTTAGTAAATTTCCTTTTAAAAAAAGCCATGAAAACTGAAGTAAAAGTTTGCGAGATAACTGTAGATTAATAAATATGCGCAGCGGCGGCCATAATAACTTACAGACCGCTGCGCTCGTGAAACAAATTGGTTGCTGCCCGCCTAAAAATATTTTGCACTCGAGCGTTTTTTAGTATCGGCGAAACATATTATTTACGTTAATAAATTTGTTGTAAAAAGTCTGCATAAATAACCTAATAACGTATTTCTCTTTATAGATACGCTGGTTTTATCACGGGCCGTGACGGAAAATAATCACGCTGGACACTACTGCATTTTATTGGCAAAAGAATTAGGCGGTGAAGCACACTGCACGGTAGCACATTCTGATGGAGACGCGCAGCACTATCTGTGAATTAGTACCTGTGCTGTCCGCTGCGGCGCTGTGCGGACTGGGTATCTAGATGCTTGTTCACTCGCCAGCCTCCTGGATGAGGATCTAGGCACGCGTTTGTTATGCTACACAGCGTCGCTCGCTCAGCTCAAAATCACTCCCGCGGCAGAAGTTTTCAATCTGTTTTAACGATTTTTTTTTTTTTTTGTTTCTTGACGGATGGTTTAACACTATCTACGGAGAAAATTATTATACTCCGGCCAGTAAAACGTATTTTCAATAGACTTACACTACACTTTATATTTTATTTTATCAAAGTTACTTAGTTATTTCATACAATTTTGGTTATTTTTTCATAGTTCCTAAAAATCCTTTCGTTAAATCGGAGCTCTAATGTAAATATACTTACAATTTACAAATTCTAAAGGCAGTTCTTAAGATTGCCAACCGTTCTTAAGGAAAGGTAATTGGGCGTTTACGTCCCATCAGCAGCAAGGTCATTAGAGACGTTAAACACTACTTTTACACAAGGACAGGAGCTGGGAAAAGATTCGGCCATGGCCTTTATTAAGGAACCATCTCAGTATTCGCCTGGAGCAATTTCAGGAAGCCATGGAAAACTGAAATCAGGATGGTCAGAGCAAGGGATTGAACCCGGGTCCTCCCGAATGTGAGTCCAACATGTTACCATTGTGCCACCTTGTTTGGTCTCCGTTCCTAAAGTGTCTTTAATGGTGCTTTGATTAAAACCTCAATTTAGCTTGCCTGCTAGACTTTTGTTCCAACGTGAAAAAATTTATTGTGAGGAATCTTTTTGTTAAAATTAAGCTCCCGGGGTTGACAGACGGCATGCATGAGCAGGGTGTAATTATACGGGATGTATGTATGTTTGCAGGTCAGTGGTTCCACTTCAATGACAGCACAGTGCGGCCGACTATGGATGATGTCGTGGCAAAGTGCAAGCCCTACATATTGTTTTACATTCGACGGGAGTTCCGCTTGCCGCAGGTCAGCTCGTGACGGAGCTTGTGGGGCGAGCCCCCTCTCACACGCACGAGAAGCCCTTCGTAGTGAAACCAAGCAGTGATGATACCAGTCTCCTTAAGAAATGGAAAAAAAAATTATAATGTCTTTGTTTTTGAGGGGCAGTGGAGGAGAGCGTTGAATATTAATAAATGAACTTGTGTTATATTGAAACATTCCGAGGCTTTCAGTATTCAAATTCCCTGCTCAGTTTCCATGTAGCTGTGTGGTCCTTTTTTTTTTTTTTTACTATATTATTGCCCCATACTTTTTTTCTCATTTCCTCGGGGAGGTTCTCGCATGCTTGCGTTTATCGTAAAGGGAGGTGGTCTCACTTTTCATTGTGTTCCTTTTTGTTGCTGTCGGATGCAAACTGATTCTAACAAAAGGGGAGCATGTGATCCCCAGTTTGATACCAGCGTCTGGTTTTGATATTGTGTCTTTGATGCCTGGCAGATGTTTTGGTGAGAAAAATATTGTCATGAAAGAGACTATTATTTATTAAATTATAGTGTAGCGTGAATGCATGTATGTGGAGTTGCTTCCGTGTGCAAATCTCATCCTCTTGTGAAACTGGACTGTATCACTGATTTTTTTCGCGGGGAAACCATACATTTTTCATTTTATTACTGTATGTTGACGTCCCTCTTCACTTAATGCCTTATGTTTATCATCAGGGGACGACTAGTTGTGTAATTACTATAACGTACAAACTAAACACATCACAAAAGGCATTGCCTTGGATGGGGATTTGAATTCAAAAGAGATGCTTGCAGAAAGTTTTGTTGTGTAATGAGTGTCCAACTCTTCACGAGTGATGAGTAACTTTGCTATTTACCTTGGGGTAGAACAATATTAAACACGAGCACTCTCTTAAATGTTTTTATTTTGTAAACCATTGTTGCTAAATTATAAATCTTGTATGACATAATTTATATATACAAATTTCAACTGTCTGCCTAGTTTGTAAGCAGTTCATTTTACATGTTTTGTGACAGTAATATTGACTAAGTTGATCACCAAAATCTTATCTGTTCGAAAGACCACATAAAAACAGTAATCCTGTGGTGTACTAGAATTGAAAGGTTTTTTACATATTTATTTATAAGAAAACTTAACAGGGTTAATAGTTTGCATTGTTAGCTATTCTTTAATTTTTTTTCCAAAGAATTTAAATAATTTGTTTAGAAAAATTTTTAAAGCTTTTTTGTGCCAATAAAAATAATAATATTTGTTTTTGCATTAAATACATCTTTCAGAATGTGCAGATACATAACATTTCCATTTTTAATGAGTTAACCATTTTGTGGTGACATCTGCCAGCATAAAAACAATCATTGCATGTAATGTTACGTGTTTCCCTTTGCGAAATTGTATTGTTATTATGTGATATGTTTGCAACAATTCTGAACCAAATTTTTTAAAAATAAATAGCTGCAGTATTATTTCTAAGATTATGCAGGCATTTTAACAGTACAGTTGCAATCCAGTGAGATATGAGATATCTACTCATAATTTTGTGCATAACTCAAGTATTTAAAAATTAAATTGATGCAAATATGTTTACAAAGTAATTAATTTAATACTTACACTAAAACATTTTGTGTATGTACAAAAGACATAAGCAAAAGTACTAAAACGTGAGTACTTGTGCGTCTGTCTTTTGTACATACTGATAGCCTAGCGGCCTCTTCCTTTGTTTTACAAAACATTTTGTGGTTTAAGAAGACCCGTAATGGACAATTTGTCATTCACAGACCCAAAAAACCCTGCAAATCTGTTTTCAGCACTAAGTTGTGTTTACATCAGAAGGAAAAATAGTAGTACAGGTATGTGTAGTTACTAGTTAGATGCATAGCATTGTCATGTTGACAGGGACAAAGAAGTTTTTTATTACTTTAAAGAGTTAACCTTCTTTTAGGGGAAAAAATGTAGTACAAGTGAATGTTTATGGGTGATTGCCATAGAACTAAGGATCCATTAACTAAAAAGTGCATCATAGTGAACAAATTCAAATTCTTGTGATGTCATTACATCTTTTAATTCAGTATTCGTAGGAAAGCACATTAAATCGCTACATAAATGTTATTTTGATTTGTGATATATTTTCATGAAGTTATCATAGCACATGTTCACTGTTATTTTTTACTTTGTAAAACGTTTTCACAAATTTATTTTTTAAAAAATTACATTTATTTATACATTGTTATACATTTCTCAGAGACTTAATTTGTAATATAATTTCTCTTAGTTTTAAATAAATTAGTTCTTATAAATACAGTAGTGTGTTTATTTTTTTCTGAAATGCCAAAGATACAAAATTAAAAGGAACATGTTAACAGTGTATAGAGAGCAATCTCATATCCTTCCCTCTGCCAGTATCTCAAACACCTGAGCATAAGCACTGTCATCTGCCTTATCAAATGTCATAAAATAATGCATATAAACTTTTATGTGAGTTTGTCAGGACAAGAATAAAAATCCCATTGTTTTTAGCTAGCTCACAAGTTTTTCATTATGCGCTTTAAGTAGATATCAGCCTGGAATAGTGAGCTAATAAACTGATTTTAGTTCCAGAAAAACTTGCACATTAGGAATCAATAGGGTTGTGCGAATATTCGGTATATCGAAACCGAAATCGATAGTAGCTGTCTTTCATTATCGGTTTCGGTAAGAGATTTGCTAAACGAATATTCGATAAGCCGTAAGCTAAATTCACACCCACAAAGTAGCGTACGCACGCTTCTACGTGTTGTGAATCCAACTTTAGGTTATCTACACTGGAGATTGTGCAGTTCAGTTACTAAACGCCAACACTTACATTTTACAAATTTGAAAGAAAATAAATACAGGTTTTTAAACTTAATAAATACCGGCACT
>PNEQ01002186.1:30714-44291 GCA_003012365.1 Medauroidea extradentata | reverse complement strand
AATTCGGCCTTGAACTAGCGAGAGTTTAACGCAGTATAGAGTTAAGAAAATTATGTAGGTCTACCATTTTTGTATTTAAATTTTTTATATATGTACTATATTTTTTATATACTACTGTAATTCCTAATAGCGGACACTTCTCAATACCGGACATTTTTTTATGCACCAGAGGTGTCCGGTATTGGGAAGTTTCACTGTACCCGCGAAACGCTACGGAAGTCGGGCCAGACTAGAGAAATTTTGCAGAAAATTTTACGTTAAGGCATGGAGGGAGGGGGGGGGGAATAAGCCGCTATCGATTTTACAAAGGTAGCGATTTTACGAATGCGATGACAGGAACCGTAAGTATTAGTAAAATCGGGGGTCTAGTGTACCAGTCAAAGTGAAAACAACAAACAGCACAAAACACGAATGAAGCACTAGGACTTGGGCCATTATGCTACAGGACTTCAACTCAAGAAATAATTAAACAAGACACTAAACAGGGCGCCGCAAATTAATCAATTACAAGTCCTGCAGCATAACAACCCATTCCACATTTAAAATAACGAATAACAAGACTGACACATTTCACTGGAAGCCAACTGAACGCACATACAAGAAAAACCCGAGTATAAATACAAGAAGCGAGAATGAATTTAACCACTGGAAATAGTCCGCCCATCATGGCAGAACAACTATGACAGGTTAAATTACAATATACCAATTATTACTACGAAACCTGAAATTACATAACAAAAAAACTATGCAACCATAATATGCCTCGTTTAGAACAATATTAATTACATAAACAATTCCTTTCAGAAATTCACAATATTACAGGAAAATTATATTACTACAGCTCTCGGGAATATTTCTTGAGGTTCCGCCATTGTCGCTCGATAGCGCTGGTGTAGCACGAGGCTTGCTGCTCTGTCTGCACCTGTGTCTCTGTTTAGTTCACGTTACACCTATGGCAAAGAATGTCATGTTTACATACGGCGTCGAAAAATATTCCAAAACATAAATGGAATATAAATGAAGAGTTTCTGGATACGTGGAAATATTCGAAATATAACTGCTGAGTATTAAATATGTTAATTGCTGATAACTTGCAATGTCTGAACTGTTACAAACGTCGTCAAATTACGTCGTTCACCGACGCAGTCGGTACAATGCCACTGTCAATATTCACAATATTATACCTAGTTGACGATCTGCTAAGTCCTGGCAAACAATACATTTTGGTAGAATCTTCACAAAATGTGTGAAAGGAAGTGCGGGCCCAGCACGGCTTCAAAAGTCACAAGGCAACGTTTCATACTTTTCATAAGATGTTTTTTATTTGTGCTCAGTGAACCTTAGTAATATCCCGTTGCGCTGTCCCTGCATGGGAAAAAGAGTTCAATATTTCCTCTTGGCAGGCAGCGCTCGCCATAAGAAGAGTACTGCGATGTGCACATACACATTTTCTGCCAATTTTCTTCAAATTTTTTAATTTTTATACCAAATTTTTATGGTTCCTCAAAGTTGGGTCATTATAGAAATGTGGTAGTTATACAATGGGTCGTTATGAAGAGGTTTTACTGTAATTGAACCTGAAGCAATAATCTATCTGTGCTGGAAGTATTTCATAATATATCTCCTTCCCAGACTAAGAATATCCTGTATCACATAGTATTTTAATAATGATACTATGTACAGACTTGTGACATTGCTGTTGTTGCTGTCTCAGTTTCCAGTATTGAGGCAGCATTGACAAAGGCGCTGCAGATGTCCAGTACGACCGAACAATCCCGACCAAATATCTTTGTCCTATCTGCTGGAGGGACCAGCACAGCAGAAGCAGACACACGTGCCATCGCAACAAGGCTAAAGAAAGCCAACACGCACAAAACATCTATCTTCGCCCTTGCCTGTGGCTGTGCTGCACTCTTGGCACTGTTCAGAGACATTTCAACTGACTCATCTGGCTTTGCCTGTGAACTGCACAAGCAAACAGTTGAACGTTTACTGGATGTGTTCTTCAGAATTTCAGAATTTGACAGAATAAATTGCAAGATTGTACGCCAGGTACTTGTTAAAGAAAGGTTTTATTCATTACGTTTTATTAGTTATACGTAGTATTTATTTATTTATAAATACAGTAAAATCCTCTTATGAAGTTTCCCATTTAAGAAGTTTCCTGCTTAATAAGCATAATATTTTTTCACTTGTCTATATGCACATGTGTAATTTGACCCTTTTAAGAAGTTTTCCTGGTTAATAAGCATTATTTTTGCTTGTCCTAACACATGGTTGCCACAGGTATAAGCATTTAAATTTCCCTGAAATTTTTTCAGGTTTTCCAGACCTAAACTACAAAAATTTCCCTGGCTTAAAAAAAATTTTTAATGAGTTCTGGAGTATTATTTTGCAAAAATATAGAAAGATAAACTCAGCAATATGGTCAGAATTAAATTTAAGTAAGTACAGATGATGGTAAGTTGTCATTTTACATAACAGAACACAAAGTTTTAAAATGTGTTAGTAAAAAATAGGCATTTCTGAAAATACAATGTCTCTTTGCTACTATCAGCATGCACTTATTATTTACTGTATAGATAATGATTAAAAACTTACCACGATTCCAAAATATATTGTTTTTGATGCACATTCCAACACAGTTGGTTAGCCAGCAATAATTTCAACTTGATTTCAGATATAACTTTTCACTTATAACACAGTCTAGGAACAAAATTATTATTGTAGTTCAGTTTTAAATGATACACTCTAACACAATTCTTGGTTAGCCATCAATAATGTCAGCTTGATTTCTCAATTAACTATTAAATTTTAAATGATAGTCTAGAAACAAAAAAAAAAATTAATTAAATTATAGTTTTAGACGATGCACTCTCAAACACTTAGCAACTTGACTTCTAAAATTAACTACACATTCTTACATATGAGTAAGCCTAGAAATTTCATCATCAATCATTTGAGCTTCTTTCTCTTTTTCTAATGTTATTTTCAGTTTTTTTGCTTTTAACTCTTTGATATGCTCAAGCAACCTCTTCTGGCTCATTTCTTCTTTTTCCTTTTCAGAATTCTCTTTTTTCTGGCGGTCAAGGGACTCCCCATATTTAGCTCTTGCATTTTTTACTTGAAGTATCATCTCCTTGCTAACCACAAGGACTCCATCATTGAAGGCTTTGAACATAACAAGCGAAACTCCTTTTCAATCCTGTCACATTCATTGCTCCCTAGCCAATTATTCTCCAAGAAAATACTCAAAGTTACTTCTAGCCTCTTGAAGCACTGATCTTTGAACTTGGCTAACAAAGTTGGATCACAGAATGTAATAGTTCTGCACAACTTATATTTTAATGGTGATTTGTCCAAAAGTTTTAAACACAAAGCTTTCAACATTTGGATACATTCTTCTTTGAAACCTCTCATTTCTAAGTCACTGGTTTCAACTTTGCGAAGCTCAGCCCTTACACCATAACCAAGTTTCACATACCTTGCCAGAACCAAACAACTGTTTTTGTTTAAATCTACTTTGTCAACAGAACTGGCACTGTCTAGAATCTCTGCTTTCACAAACATTGTCATGATTTCTTTCATTACAAGAGTCAGATCAGTATACAGAAAAGGAGCCATAGGAGCATTACTTTGATACTCAGTGAGGAAAGGTTCTACAACATTTGCAATGTGTGCGAAAAAAGACAACTTCGCTCCCATTAGCTTGTCCTGTAAGCCCTGAACAAGTGTCTTATAACTTTCAGAGTTAATTTTCTTGCCGTTTTTTACATTCCCTTCTACATACTTCTTGAGGTTAGGCAATATTTCTACAGCCATTTCAGCTACTTCCGCATTGTTGAGCCATCGAACAGAGCAAAACTTTTTTGGCAGTTCAATACTACCTGTGAGCGCAGCATATTCTGCTCGGCGACTAGGGACATCTTTGAAAACATTGTAGGCAGACCTCAAGAATTTAACAACATCCCATCCATAGACATTTGCACCACACTTAAAAGCATTATTCATTACATGCAAGCCACAAGTGCCTAATGATAACATAATGGTGCTGGATGGATCATTTCCAGGATTCAGATCCTTTTGAAGATCTCTAACAAAACTTTTATTAACATTGGTGCCGTCCACAGAAAGTTGAATCAAATGCTTCAGATTGAGATCTGAAAGTTGTTCCTTGAAGGCAGTTAGCAAATCACTACTTCTTGAATTCCCAAGAAAGGCTGAACTGAAATATCTTGTGCAAACTTCTTCAAAACGCTTACTCCAAAAACGAACTGCTAAATCCATTTGCTATTTCTGTGAATGTTTGTTCAAGCTTTCGTTGAAGCATACAACAAAGCAGTCACCTTCTTTCAGTTCTGCTAGCACAGAATCATGGAAAAATGGGGCCAAGCCAAAGACCAAAATATAACCTATTTTAGTCCGACCAAGTTGAATGGATGTCACAGTTGGATTATGTGGAAACATTCTCGGGAATAACGCTGCAGCCTTAGCAGCAGAAGACACTGACATGTGATTAGTGACTGTCTGTAGACACCAAAGGATTTCTGCAACAGACACCTCATCTCTTAGCAAATATTTATTAAGATTTTTGGTGCCAGGTTTCTCAAAAATGGTGATGGCAGATGATGATTGTGGTGCTTCTGTTGTTTCTGCTACTATTACTGAAGGATTTGGTCTGCATTTTGAGACAAATTTTCAGAATCATTAACTTGTCCTAAATCGTTACCTCCACTTAGCTGGGAACCAGAAACCTAAAATTGGAGAATGGAATTTGTGTTATAATGTACGAATGGGAAAAGGCACAAATATATACTATTAACATAACCTAGAGAGCCAATGAGATGTAATGGCTCAATGTAACCACAACCTGCATCATTTAGAATTTACTGGCTGAACAACAATTACAAATCAAAGGCAAATAATAACATGCATAAAACATAGTTCAGTATTGAATTGGCAGTAACAAACAAAACACAAACCTGTGTGTTACAGGAGAATAGTCTTATACCATAACTCCCTTTTATTGCACTCTCTTTTTCTCTGTGTTTTTTGCCTTCAACATTGCTACTAAGAGCCCGTCTCCCCATGTTGCTCAAATTGATTTTTTTTCTGCATAAATTACAAAAGGCAGCATTGTCACTTTCTGCACATAGTTTAATATCGTCAAATAATGGGTCGTTAAACCAATTGTCTTGGAATTTGGTTTTTTTAGACATGATGGACCTGCAAAATAGTATTGGGAATTATTTTCATACAATAGTAAAATAGCAAGTAAATATACGCTATTTCTATCATCTGTATAAAAAATAATTGAGGCGTAATAAATTGGCTTCCACAAATATTTACTTAAATACACTCGTGTGTTTTTCTGATATTTTTTCGTGTGTACATTTTCGCACAAAGATAAAGGACAAATGTTAACGAAACGTAACAAACTTAGTTTCTTGTCTAACAAATGTTCGAGATAAACAAAACATTTTTATGCAAATATTTTATGAATTATCACGCCCTTAAAACTTCAACAATAACAATGGCTGCTTACTGCTTTGGCGGTTGAAAGTGAATTACTAAATATAAAGTTCCGTGCATTGGGCAAAAATCTTGAAATAAAACCTAAGAGAGGTCATCAAAATGTTACGTACATCGTGAATGACCTAAGTTTTTCTTGACACGAGAAACATGAAATCACATGTTATGAATTACTTGTACAAAGAAATATGGCGAAATAACAACTCGTGCAAACGCGTTCAGCAACAAACATACTTTCCGGCTCAGTTAAGGTCTAACTGATACATAAAAATATTAATATAATATTCACTTACCTCTACAAGATGATGTTTCAACATTCAAAACATTTTTCTGTAGCACAAACACCAATAAATCACTTCGCCAACCAAGTTAACCTTCAAAGTTCGTCTAACGGTAATGGAAACAAGCTTGACGTCACACATCACGAGTTCACCACATATTTATCTCACTATGACACCAAATCAGAAAATATCGTACTAAATACCGAAATGTTCATAAACTTAACGTACAAACTACTGGCATTTAATAGCGCATTATATATAGCCCTACAATAACTACGTACAACGGTACTATAATTCTCGCACACGTCTCGCATTCATGAGATAATTCTGCATCACGGGCTGGTCTTGCAGTGTCACCAATCTTTGCAACCATTACGGGAACTTTGTACATGGTACAACGCGGTTTGATTTAAGAAACCCTTATAAAAAAATTACACTAAGACGAAATTCCAGAACTTTTCAAAATTTCCATGACTTTTTCCTGACTTCCCTGACTTTATTTTAAATTCCCGGACTTTTCCCTGTTTTCCCGGTTTTCTGTACTTGTGGCAACCATGTAACACAAACGTCTTAACAGGGTTTTACTGTATTGTCTAGAAAGTAAATGTATTTTATTATGTTAGTTGGATGAGTGTTTGGAATGGGCGTTGTTGGTTTATTACAGTTTTGCATGGTTCACATTGTCTTCCTTGTAAACATCACCTCATTTACCTCTATTATGGATTAGTGATCACATGGGTTTCTCATTACGTTGTCTGCTATTTCAGTAGAAATTGCCTACTCCTTGGCATGTATGTATTCATTATTTAATTTTTTTACATATTTCACATCATTTACGATGCACAAATACTTGCAGGATGATGATACTTGTAAGTAGCACACATGTGCACAAAGAAGGACGAACACATCTCTTCGTGGAGCGTGGCCGCGACGTTTTGCCGACTAGGCTAGCTTAATGAGGCAGCGAGTGATGCCGGCCTAACCGGCAAACATTGTGACTGCGCGTCTGCGGAGGTATTTGTTCGTCCTTCTGTGTGTATATGTGCGAGTACTGCCCTGTAAGTACTTGTGCTTCGTATATCATGTGAAAAAATGTAATTGATACTAGGGATGTCAAAATATCAAATTTTTTTCTATTCCGATTCTTGATTCCAATTTGTAAACCTACTACCGTATTTGTTGGCATGTAGGATGACCCCGCATATAAGACGAGTCATGGTTTTGAAGGTACAAAATCTTGAAAAGAAAAAAAAAAAGTAAATTACTAATTTTGAAATTCCAGGCAGAAAAACATTGTTTTCCTTTGCCAGGAGCATTAAAAATTTTGTTTAAATGTTTTCAGTATATTTAATACTGTCATATAAACATCATAGTAGACACATAAACAAATAACATTGACTACTACTGCCCTCCGGGCGCCCAAGAGTCAAGGAAGTGCACTGCAGCGGCTGACTTGCCGGCAGCTGCGTGCGACTTGGAAACTCCGGACTAAGGCACGCCGTGCGCTACATGGCAACGCCGGGCTACAACAGCTGCTTGCAAGGTCATTGCATTCCTCTGCGCTGTTGTCTGCCAGCCTAGCACTAGACGGTATACACATGAGTGTGTAATACGGTACCTAAATTCTCATTTTTTTCCGCCCGAGAGTTTTGTGCTTGTGAGACAAAGTATCTCGGCACGCGCTCCAGCTGCATCGATCACCACTTCGCTGCGAAGAAGTGTCCTTTATTATGAATGACTCTCATCAAAATTTCGTACCGTAAATTTTATTAAAAAAAAGGGGCACTCGTTTTTATTTGTCACGAAAAATGCAATTTCTTGAAACATCATACTCCACAGCTTACAGCTTAGCTTTCAAACGATTTTTGGTTACCAAAAATTTTTGCACCTTCATATAAGACGATTTGCAATTTTTGAAGGTCAAAAATATGTAAAAATAGTTGTCTTATATGCCGGCAAATACGGTACTCAATACCCCTCAAATTGTGATATATATAAAAATTCCACACTTCGCTAGTGTAATGGTACCATCCACCGTTAACCTTGAAATAAACTGCAGTCAACACCTCAGCCCCAGTGTTAGGCCTAGCTCGTCAGAGACATGAGACTCAGGGGTTCAGAGTTCATGGGTTTGAAAGTGGAGTTGGAAGGTGGAGGAAATATTTTCACAAAAAACACAGCGTATCATATTTGTGAACTTTACTTAAACCCTTTCCGGCACTTTACAAACAATAGGCTATGCAACAGATTTACTGCGTGGCTGAGATAATAACAAAACGTTTAACACTGGCAGGTTTCTGAGGTAACTTGAAAGCGTGTGTGCAATATCTGAGTATGCCTACTACAACAAAGTCTACTCATCTTACATCATACCAACAAAGAGGCCTCGATGCTCGTTGTCACTGTTGGTCATTACAACAAATCCTGTAATCATGATGGTTGCAAGTTCAGACTGCTAAACTCAACCACAATAAAATACCGAAAATGTGACTGGTAAAATCCACGGGGTGGTGTGGAGGTCTCACACTTTAAGGCAAATCACTGTAGACGGCTTAGCTCCCTGGTATACACAGTGGCGCCCGAGCCCATGCTTTTTCCGCGTGTCCTACACCTTCGGGAGACGATCAAGAAAAGACTCCATAAAAATTAAATGGTCGAGAGTAGGGAGCTCCTAGGGCCAATATGACAAACATTATTACAGACTTATGCGCCTCTTTTAACTACAAATAATATTATAGCTAAGAGCACTGCCTCAAATTGAAAACTATACATTTATATAACGTAACAATGAACTCCCACATTTTAATCACTCCAAAATTGGCTATTGGGGCCGTAAATAATTACCAAAATGTGCTGAACATAAATAAAAGGACTATGGTGCCCGGACGTGACGTACCGAGAGGTGGGGGAGCAACAAAGCCCAAGCATCGCTACGTCACTCATTCCTAAGGTAAAAAACAGATTGTTCTCTTGAACTAATGCTGGCCTGGCGCCATGATGTCGCCTGCTAGTATTCTATCCTTGCATATAGCCAAAATTCATGACTTACTTGGCCTAATCAATAATTTTGTCAAAAAGTTACTAAGAAAAGTTACAGCAAATTAAAAGTTTAGTAAAATAAGCACCAACAACATACCGGTATAGTTACGACAAAAAATATTAGTAATCAAAAAAATATATCAAACATAAAATTATTACATTTTAGTGAAGCTATGCTTCCAGGCTGATGTTATATGAGTCCACAATCCACAGTCCTATTTGTATTACTCTTGAACAACATTCTACTGATATGCCTCTGGTTCAAGATTGTTTGCTATATTTATTTAAAAGACATAAAATCCCTAGCCAGCATATTCCATTACCAGTATATAGTTTGTGGGAGTTAAACAACTTACTGTCAAACTGCAAATGGTCGAACCAATTTACTTCACAATATATAACTAATCATTCTAATTAAGCCCGCCAGTGAACTAAACTAAAGCCACACACAAGTCAAACAATAAATAGCACAAATAAGTGAAATACAAATAAACATATGGACAGTCCCTCTCTTTAAATGTATTTTAAAGCTGCTCTTGATTCTTGGTTTACTGCATTTTATTACCACAAACCAGTCGCGCACATGGTTAAACACTCGCTGCGTGCCTCTCACCTGGTAGTGGCCTGAAGTTACTGGGCAACCTATATTTGAAGGACCTTTCTCATATCGATAGCGACACACTGGGTCCTTCATTTTATTAAAAAATCACAGATATGAGCATGCTGTTGCAGAACAGCCCCTATGATTTGGAGGTTGCTTCATGGCCGAACACATAGGCTGATAATGGAAAACCCTTACTGTTAAATTAATTCTAGTCACTTCTTTCAATTTTCATTTAGGTCAAAATTTAAGGTCATGTGATGTTCGTCACACTACACATTTTCTTAACCTTCTATTACTTACTTTAGAAAGCACTCAAAATTTTACCCACGTGCAAAGAAAATAATAAAAATGGAAACCTGTAACTCCTTCAGGGATAAAAAAATGTGATTATTATTCATCCCATTAAATTTAAATTAAATGCCATAAGCAAAAATTATGTAACAAAAATAAACTAAATCCAATATGGTGTCACTGTTGTACCTTACATGTAGACAGTAAAATTATTTAATTTTTAACCATTGGCAGTATTGGCTCCAAACTAAAGCTGTAATTGTGCGAAGGCCATGTTTATGCTCATTGTCCCAGTTTCCTACTATCAGCCAGCACGGGATTTTATTATTATAGTCGCTACAAATGCAAGTGAAAATATTTCAGCATTTTGAGCCAAATTAAAATGTATTGTGCAATGGCAGTGTTTTAATATGTCTGTGGCTTAGATTCCTATTAACAATGTGGGATTTCATTATTATTATTATTATTATCATTATTATTATTATTATTATTATTATTATAGCAAATGCAAGTGCAGATAAATATGAAGTACAAATAAATGTTAAGTAAATTCCTTACTTTATTTTCTTTTTAGGCCTACTTTTTACTTACAAAATTAAACATTTTTTTTTCTCGCTGGGATTACATAGTGTACAACGAATACAATAACCTGTAATGGTGAACTAAGAATAACATTTGCTAAGAATCGAGAATCGAAGAGGTGAAACACAATATTCTTATGTATCAAATTATGTGAAAGAATCTGTGGTATTGAGGTATCGAAGAATTGAATTTTTACATCCCTAATTAGTACCCTAGCAGCCTTTTCCTGCCGTCATTATTAATTTGTTGTTCTTGATCTTTTTGTAATCAGGCTGAATTCTGTGGTTAATAGTCCATAGTGTTTTCAAGTCTATATTGCTTCTAACTGAGCATGTCACATATTGTGAGGATTTTCCTGCTCTTTTATTATGCCTGAAGAGTGTAATTTTCTTTTTACAGTGTATTCTTACCGTATTTACTCACATAATTGTCACACTGTGATTGAAACGTGGTTTTGATACGCTGTATAGCAGTTTTTTGATTGTCAGTGCAATGCTCATGCGCAGGTTATCACTTGTACAACATAGCCAGGAAACAGCATGTGAACACAATGGAATTACTTCTGTATGACATGTGGTCCAGGTTTCCATCAAATAGGTCACCTATTTGGTGAAACCTGGACAGTGCGCAATACGGAAGCAGGATGTTCCATTGTGTTTACACTCTATTTGGCATGGCAACGAGGGACTATCTTGCTCTGACCTTGAAAGTGGCGTGTTCTGATTGACAGTGTGGGAGGGTTGAAATTCGAGCACGTGGAAGATGTAAATGTTCTCTTTCAGTTTGTCCTTTTTCAACTTTGCAAGTCAAGTGATCGGTTTCGAAGCTGAGTACGTTTTAAGGATTATTTAGCGTGATGATGGGGAAATATAATTCCCATAATACCAGCTACAAGTTCCGTGTGATTATACATCAGGGTGTCCAGCAACCTGGAAAATGGGGAAAACCTGGAAAAGTCAGGGAAATATCATGATTGTCAGGGAAATGTCAGGGAAATTTGTGAAAATTCTGGAAGTTACTAATGTTATATACTTACTTGGCAACTGTTAGGTATTTCTGTAAGTTTTGCCAAAAATATGTATTTGTTTTAATACGGGCAAAAAAATTTAAATAATTCTGCATTTTACTCATGCTCTTAGCTCAGTGGCATTTATTTGAATTCAAGTGTGCAATAAAATCTCATTATTTTCCGCAACTTAAGTTGATGAATAAGTCTAGTCGGAACCAGCAGTTATCTATTTTATGTAGTGTTGGAATATTCCATACTACTTGTCGCAGATTTGTTATTGCCAAATGTGACAGACCTCAGTCTGTATATTCTTAGTGTTTCTAAAGGTGTTTAATTTAACCTTTATTTATTGTGTATTATGTACCAATCTAAATCAATAGTAACAAAACCATTTGTGTAGCTGTCATTGCTACCTCGAATATGTTTTAGTATATCAATATCCAGTATTTTGTAATACAGGGAAGCATTGCTTGTCCGATATTAATGGGCCATCAGAACACTGGAGATTTAAAGAAAAAACTATTAAATTCCTAACTATGTCCGGTTTTACAACAAAACAACAAATGTCGGTCAGACGAAACAAAAAATAGAGTTCATACAGGTTAGCAACTTAGTCTTGCCAATTGATATGTTTATTTCTGTTATGGAGACTATGATAATACGGAACATTAGGTAAACAAAACTATATTTACTGTAATTACTTTTTTCGAAAAATAATACAGTTAAAGTCTGTTATAGAGCAAAATTAGTTATACAGCTGTCATTTAATGCCCATAATGTGTAAATAAAGGAATGGTCGTATACTGTGGAATCACTTTCCTGCATGTATCATGTCCCTCAACATAATTTTGTAATGGGCTTCTACTGTATTTGTAGGTACATTATGTACTGTTTTCATATTTCTGGAAAATTTAAATTTTTTATTGGAAAACCTGGAAAAGTCAGGGAATTTTTTTTATCCTTGTTTGCTGGACAACTTGTATATGCCAAAGAGCATGGAAGTCTGGGGCCGATTAAATATGAGAATCAAATGCTTGCACCGACGCAGCACAGAGCAAGGAAAACTGCTCTGCACTTGCACCAGCCAATGTGGGAGGAATGTAATTTTTCGTTTTTATTTCACTCAACGTATACGTAGGAAGAATTGGCCACATTTGTTGCAAATGTATAAACAGTACAAGTTATTTTTCCGTATTATCATTCAGTCGAGGCTGTGTTCAAAATTGCTGCTTTAAGTTTAAGTTAAAATATTTAATATTTGAAAGTGTTTTATTAAATACGCGATGTTACAATGTGTGACTGCTAACAATATTATAGTGAATATTTTTTGTTGTCAGTTTTAAGTTTCCATCTCCAATGTCACATCACCACTTCGACAGTAATTAAAATAAACTTTTTTTTATTGCACATAGATTTACCTTCAGCACATGTAAAACCAATTTTAATGTCCATTTCCCCTGAAAATAAATAAAATTTTGTTCTCATATTGTTTTAATGGCATTAGGTTCTGACGAAGCACAGCTGCCAAACATGGCAGCCATTGAATGTGAAATGTATAGTTTGCGCATGCACAAACTGTGCAAAATTGTCTAGCTCGGCGCAGATTTCTCTGCGTTTTGCACCGATCACGTGAATAGTTGCACCTTGCAAGGAGCGTATTTAATTCCAGTGCGGAGCAAATTTTGTGTTGCGCCGCCGAAAGACGATATTTAATCGGCCCCTGGCTACAGAACAAACTTTTTCTGTTAGCGAACTGTGTAACTGGAGGAATCAAAAAGAAGCGCTGAAATACATCAGAGGACCAAAGGCCCTGAAAGTTTCCAAAACTGGACCCTCAAGTGACTTGAGTTTATTTGAGCTTAGGAATAATGCATGTAGTGTTTCTCTTGAAACAATAATGTGTAAGAGCCGAAAAATAGCATGTGCACGGAACATACTGCACACCCAGTTTAAAGAAAGTCGTGGGCGGGCAACAAGATTTATGCGACGAGAGAATTTTTTCCTCGAATGGAGACTGAGAACACTATCAGAAATTGCCCAAAAACTTTTGCAACACAGTTACGAATTCCAGCAATATGTTGTCAACATGTGGCAAACAAACGATTACCTGCTATCGCAGATCTCTAGTGCAGACCGGACGCCAGTATATATATATATATATATATATATATATATATATATATATATATATATATATATATATATATATATATATATATATATATATATATATATATAA
>PNEQ01002186.1:0-29714 GCA_003012365.1 Medauroidea extradentata | reverse complement strand
GTGTGTGTGTGTGGTGTGTGTGTGGTGTGTGTGTGTGGTGTGTGTGTGTGGTGTGTGTGTGTGTGGTGTGTGTGTGTGTGGTGTGTGTGTGTGGTGTGTGTGTATATATACACTTACACACACACACACACACAAGATGTGATTTGGACTGGGTGTGTATGTTTGTAATAGTAAAATATAAATGCTTGCTAATGTATGTTTACTAATAAACTTGCATGCTTTAGGATCAAAAGTAGTCTAATCTACTAGATGGCCAGGTGTATTATCCAAGAGAAGCATCTCTGTAAATGGGAATTAGTTCTTTGCTATACATCCCTTTACCTCAAGGACAAAAGTATTACTAAACCAATCTTCAAATAGTGCACATGTAGCCCAGGCCTAGATGTTATATTTACAGATTACTGGCAGTTTACTCTGATAATTTTTTGTAAATGCCAGCAGATTCTGGAAAAGATGATAAACTGCAAGTGGTTTAAGTTTCTGGTTGCATTAGAACTAAACGATAACAGTGAAGTGATCTTTTGTGACCTTCAATCCAGGCATAGATTTTTCTTTCTTTGAAGTAAATGACCCTTCTAGCATCTGCTTCCAAAACAGAGCAGTTTCATAAACGTTAAATATTTGCTAAGACAAATATTCACCTTCCTTGATTATTTTTGCTTGAAATTCAAAAATTTAAGGGCGTGGTCTACCACAATTTTCATCATCATTATTTTATTTTTTATTTGTACCAGATATTTTTTTCTTATTTTAGACACAGAATGTGACTAAATTTGGCTCTTATGAAATTTTTTTATCTCTCATAGTTTTCGCGTAATGGCTTGTTAAAGTCATATTTTGCATGTTTCCGTTTTAACGACTACACTAAAACCAACTTATGTACCAATCTCAAAAAAAATCACAGCGGATAAAGACACTACAGGCTATAATGACATGCTCATAAAATTAAAGAATAAAAATTATTTGTATTTTTAAAAAAATTATTGCATTTTTTAAGTTTTTTACTTTTGAATTCAGCATTTTTTAAAAATTAAAATAATTTTTATTCTTTAATTTTATGAGCATGTCATTGTAGCCTGCGATGTCTTTATCCACTGTGATTTTTTTGAGTTTGGTATATCAGTTGGTTTTAGTGTAATCGTTAAAACGGAAACATGCAAAATATGACTTTGACAAGCCATTATGCGAAAACTATGAGAGAGAAAAAAATTTCATAAGAGCCAAATTTAGTCACATTTTGTGTCTAAAATAAGAAAAAATATATCTGGTACAAATAAAAAATAAAAAAACGGTGAATATTGCGGTAGACCGCGCCTTAACTTGCCGTGCCCACATTTGCACTATCGACCATGTCTGTGATCTTATTGTTATGATTCGCACAATTCTTGAATTTCGAACCACTCATTGCTCTCTTGTTTTTACTATTTTTGTGATAAATAAATTTTTAAGCCTAAATGAGGGCATGTAGCAAAAACCAGTTTACCAGTTTGTTTTAAATTATTTTCAATAGGTTAGCCATTTTTTTTCTAGACAGATTCTGGCTAGTTATGAAACAAAAAAATTTTTTGTTAAAATGACTTTAGATGAAACTATGTAATTTCTTGTCACGAAAAAATATTTATGACTGGCGGCATCATTTCCGCCATGTCTTTCCTGAGAAAATGTTGGTGTTTCATATTGGCTGCTTTGAGCATGCTTTCTTACACCTAGATAACATTTTGCCGGTGAACAAAAAATATTTGCAGAAATAATTCTATGGTCGTAAACCCTATGTACAGACAGATCTCTGCTTTCCTTTGCCTGGGGAAAGAATTATCACGTAAAATTTTTTGGCATCATCGGTGGCCTCTCAAACCCGGGACCTGCAGCAGGCTACCCTTAACATTCTAGATCCGCCCCTGCACTTCTACTTCATGTGAGATCAGAAGGTTTACTGCTGTCTGCAGGATCAACAAAAAGTGCAGAAAAGTGAGATAGAGATAGATAGATATACAGGTAAACCTCGCTGTAACGAGTATGGCCCATAACGAGACATTCACTATTACGAGAATTTTAAAATGTAACAAACCTGCCGTATACGAAAAACAATGTTAAAATATTTATTTACAATGAGTGAACTTCAACGATATTGTTCGTAATAACGATAGGCTGGTAGCGATACACAATTGATACCTCGCGCATTCTTGCTGAAATATATCGCAGTAGTGGCGCTTCAATGTGGCGATTCTAGCTTCGGGCGTGGCCACATAACTCAACAGATACGCACATGCACCACATCACAGTGTGACAGGTGCGAGAGTGAGAGATGCTCTCTCTTACACTCGTCGCGCTGTGATGTGGTGCATGCACGTATCTGTCGAGTTTTGTATAGAACAGGGTTCTGTGAATAGAGGCTTCACTGTATACAATACTGATACAGCTAGTGATAATCTACATAATACCAGTAAATAAAAATAGAACAACAAAATATACCAGTATGATTTACAAACACTTACTGTGGTGCACCTTTTAAAGAAGAAATTAAAGTTTTAAATGAACCAAATTAACTACAAATTTGAATTTTGATAGTTAAATGTGCTGTGGCTTCACTCGGACATTGACAAGGTGCCATGGTGCAACAAGTTACAGTATTGTGTTCAGATATTTCAACATATACTGGATACTGTATGTATTGTTTTTGAATTTTTTATTTATGGTAAAGTTTTTACTGACAAAATTTCTTGTCTAAAGACTGAATACCAGTTTTAATAAATTTAATTTTTGGTACTCCTTGTGATTGAATTTTTGTGTGTAACCTGGTACATGATAAAGTGTGACAGCTGACAAAAGAACTTTGGCCAGTAGAGCTCTGCGTGTCTAGTCTCCCCCTACCTTGCTATGGCTGGAGGGGTGAGGGGCACATCATTGCATCCAAAACAGTATTACATGAACAGACAGCAACGTATAGTGGTGTGTCGTACGTATCATACCTCTGTCTCTAAATTTTGTGACATGAATGACCCATTTAAATACATAAAATCTTTGCTTCTCTACACGTCAAAGGCGTCCTTGACATTTCATATGGTTGTTTCTGAAAAATGTGCTGATTCAACGAAAACCTCTAATTTGGCTCGTTCTACCCTAGTCAGTAGAAGTTTTGATTATGTCAGTGTATGTTTCTCTTGTACAAAAAAACATAGACCAAATCAACAATGCAGTTTTCCAGTAAACATAGCAGCAATTTGTTTTCCAGCCACCTAGAAAAATTTTCATAGATCATATATCTTGATAAATGCTGGACTCCTGACTGGATTTCAAAGTATGAAATATTCATGGAGCAAAATCTTCTTCACCGCCTGCATGCACAACAGTTAATTGTAGACCTTTCGCTATAGATTCAGAGACGCCAGTTTCCATATCTGATTTCCAGGAATAAGTTACACACTATATGAAGCATTGACATAAGTTTTGTTGACATGAATTATTCTCTTACGAACTTTCCTATACATGTGTCTGCTCCATGTATCAGCCCTTTCAAACGTTTAAATTAGGTGTTTTAATCAAGATCTATCTCTCAAATTGGCATTTTTTCCAGTGAAACCGACCTTCTTAAACAATTTTTATAAATATTACCTCCTGCAGTTCATAATATAGTACGTGTCTTCATCTTGCAAAGTCTTGTTTAACTTTTTGAAAGTCGAAAAACAGTCCTCCGCTAAGAATAAAATTAATTTGTTTTTATGCACAGCATCGCACGTAAAATTGTCCGCTTAAATTAATTTCCTGCGTTTTATTTTCTTCACCTAGGGCACCCCTTAAAAGGGGTGGGGCAGGGGGGGCTGAGCCCCCATTAGCAGATATTCCGCAATGTGTTTAGGTTTGTTTTTTAATAAAATGTATAACAAACTATTTTCAGTTTGATAAGTTTCATAATCTACACTGTTTCATATTTCGAAATATGCCAGTGGCTACAAATTTATACATAGACTATATCCATTCCTGTTAACATACACATATATAATGATTTTGGCCCCCCTTACAATTTGCAAGATGGGTGCCCTTGTTCTTCACGGCAGGTTTGACTATTGCTTCAGAAGCCCATGTTGCAAGACTCGCTTCAACAATGTTATAAGTTTATGTCAGCTATGTTAATTGGTGTGACTTCTTTTTGTTCCCAGAGAATACTTTCGTAAATTATGCACAGTGATGTAATGGAGTATCTGACTTGACATGCGACACAGTTCCTGAAGTAGAAGCCATTAGAAGAATTGTAAGACCTACTTATTGTGTAACAGATTCGTAGGCACCTGCACAAAGCCAACAAGCGGACATGTGACTAATCCCCTCCCTTTCCACGCGACTTTGCCATATGACTCACTCCTGATACTTGGGGACTGCACAGGATCTTTTGTCCGCTGTCCCATTATAATACAGTAATGTCTATTTGGGCATTGTTGCTCTTTAAAGTGAAACAAAAAAGAACAATTGTTTTGCATCTAGCAGTCATATACATTGAGTGGTAATGGAGTCTAGAAATTAGATTATCTTTTCCCTTGATGGTTTAGTATTTGTTTTACACCACAGGCTTATATACAGTAGGCAGATCTGTGCAATTTCTGTGTATTGAATAATGCCTATTACAGAATTTATTATTTAGTAGCTCGGAAAGTAAAAACATGATCGCCTTATCCTTCACTGAACCCATTACATCTACTCATACTTTTAGGTACATTAGTATACCTGCTGCATGGAGACAAACCATATTTATCTTGGATGTCATTTCATTTTGTTATAATGTGAAGCATCTTCAACAGACAAGTTGGAAATTGTTACTCTGTCCATCCCATTGTGTTTGCACTACTGTCTCGTGTGCTAATGTCAGATGTTAATTTTCAGCACAACATTGCAACATCTGAAACATCATTTTTTGCTGCGAATGAGTGATCGTCATCCAGGCTCATCCAGTGATCATCATTAAAGCTTTTGCTATGCCTATGTAAAATAGAATATATTTTATTGTTATGTTCTGTGTTTGGCAACGGAACTAAGTATTTGTGATAGCACAGACATTGCATTTTTATATTTATACTGTTATATTTTTTGTTAATTTTATGTACATTTTAAAAGCTTTTTAATAAAATTGTAAGCTTGTTTATGCTTATAACAAGGAAATTGAGTATTACTTTTTCTCTAGAATGACTAATTCTTCAAACCACATTCTGTAATAATAAATATTTATATAAATTCCATTCCTAATCATTTACACCATTAATTTAAAACCTAATTTAGTGGGTACATCAAATAAAAAATCATAAGATATTTGAACTTACACAAGTTAGAAGAAATAAAAATTACACCATATTTCTTTCTACAGTAATTTCTGTTAATCTTATAGAATCAACAACAAAATATTCGACATGAAAGAATCATGTTTCTAAATTTTTGAAAATTACTTAGTTCTTAGAAACTGGAGTGGGAGTGCTTATGACAAGATATCATTAACTGAAAGGGGAGGGAAAATAAAAGAAGATACTTTTAGTGACAAGTCTCTAATTGTTGTTCAAATAGGAACTAAATTAAGTTGCAAGACTTTGTATGTCTTGGCCCTGAAATATTTACTCAGTGGAGCTTTAAAATCCAACATCACAGAGTCTCAAAACTTGTGAGCTACGTGTAAGTTAACAAAAAGCATCACTTAGCTAGCTGAAAAACTGGGAAATCTGCAACAATACTGATATCATATGACATCAGTGTGCTGTCAGTCAAAACCAGTTTTTCCCAGTATCAGGTGTCCATGGCTTCAGAAACATGAGAGTCAAATGAGATACCAGAGTCCTTGCCTCAGTAAGTTGCAAGAAGTGTAAACAACCTCAAAAGCCACAGTAGATGTCAACACAAAAGGACCCTGACATCCCAAGTACAGAGGCAATGTTGCAGAAACAGAGCTTCACATCTAGTGATATCACATAGAAGTAGCACAGTACCTACAGTAATGCCATATCTAGCCAGTCGAGTAATACACCAGTGCTTCCCAGCATCGGTTTCCATACCCATACTGCTGGAAAAACAATGTCTCTTAAATAATCCTGTTTACAGACTCATTTGTCACAAGCAAACTGTCAAAATCAGGCAAATTTATACTGTCCAGACTATCTAATCATCACAGAAAGTTTGTTCAAATCAGCAAAAATTTCCACGTGGCGCTAAGAGGTAGCTGCGCCCAGACGCCGCCCCCGTGATGCCACGTGGTACCAAAATGTGCGTCTAACCTCAAACGTCGTAGAAACACCCATGCGCCTTGCACTCATATAAAATATTATTAACTGCGGTATTTACTTGAAAATGTGTGATTTCCATTATAATGTTGAATACAATATTGTTCAAAACCATGTCAGACTCACTGCTCAAACAAAAATTACATGTCATTTCATCTTACACAGTTAATAGATATATCTATTTAAGTGAAATATGATTGTGACTTACTTAATCTTCCATGTCGTAATCCTTGTCCTCTTCAATGCCTTTGGAAGTGGAAGCCTCGTGCTCAGATTGGTACGCTTGAACTGTTCATATTTTTTAAAATATAATTTCTTGAATTACGTAGTCATAACAACACTTCTTTTCTCTTTGCAAACCAAATTTCACACACAAAACTGCATGAAGAGTATCAATTTTCATTATGTTGCGCTTTTCATTTTTAGTCACATTTACCACGCTAAACACACGCTCAACTGCAGCATTTGAATATGGCAATGTAAGAAACGACAATGCTAACTGTGAAAGTTCCAGAAATGGATTCTCGTCTACAGAGTCCCTGTAAGAATTTACCTCTGACTATAATTTAAGGAATCTTTAGTTTCTGTCCATCTGATATTTGTTACATTTCTCCATTGATATTCAATGGCAGTCACCTACTCTGCATTTGATTCGAGTAATTTAGCATCATATACGACATTTTCTTTTATAGACCTCAAGCATTCGGTTGGTGAAGTGATACTTTTTTCAAGGACTCGAAAATTATGAGGAAGTCGAGATCTTAGCTCGTTCACTATTCCAACAATGAATCGAGTACATCTGTCACGCAATTCCTTTGCCGGAATGTCTGTAAAACCACTTTTGGAAAGTTCAGTTTTAAATTCACAGCCTAAATATGGTTTTGGATTTAAGTAGTTACTGTCCTCTATTTTTGTTTCAGCATAATCTATTTTCCTACCTGGAATTGTCACCTTGCCACAAAGAGATTTGATAAGTAAAATTAGGTCACCAATAAATTTAGTTGGGTCGTTATTTTCACTCTCAAACTTCTTATTTACACTCTGCACTTCCCGAAGAATACGTTTAAGGAAAATAAAAAAAAAAAATTATTAAATCTGCCTTTGTACATTTCATGAAGAATTTCAGCTGTGTAGCAGCGTTCCTTCAAACGAGACATACTGAAATGGCTCTGCAGCTCAACCCATTGCTGTGTGATATGCGATACAGCAACTTCAATACATAGCCAACGAGTTTGGCTCAACTGCACTAATCTGAGAGGAGTCTTTTTATCATTGATTAGACTACAAATTTCCCTATAGTTAGCCTGTCGCAATGCCAGATGTGCAAGAAAATTCTTAACAAAAACATCCACGCTACCTTTATTTGTCCCGCACACACTGCACTAGATTAGAATGGCGTGATTGGCGTTGCGTCGGCGGCATAAACCCGCAGCCCGAGCACTGGTAGCTAGCACCAAGCAGAATGATGATGTACACGACAGGTGTGATAACTGATAAAACTGGTGTGAACGTATTGCATATGCTGCCTTTTTATTTTTTTGGATGTCCTTCCGTGGTACCAATTTAGATTTATGAAACATCGCTAATTTCATTTACAAAAATCACTTTTAAAATTGTGAAATAATTCATTTTATGGAATAAAAAAATTGTTTTCCCATGTTTCTGAATATTCACCGGATTTGTCACCAGATTTTCACAGAAATCAGAAGGAGTAAAGTAGTTAATTGGTAGGCCATCTGTATTGAAGGAAATGAGATGGAGTGAAGGACAGGGGGAGAGTTAAAACATTGGTAAAAACTGTAGGCCTATAGTGAGGATTTGGAGGGTTTCACTGCCACCTAAGGGCAGTGAGAAGATTCAAAGGGCGTGGTGGAGAACAGAGCAGGGGATACAGTCTATGCTCGTGACGTCGGCCGTATTTTGTAAGATCACTTGGAGACTATGTAGGGAGTTGGATGGTGTAGGAAGGGTTCGGACAGGTTTGTGTAGAGGGGCAGGATAGAGTCATCTCGCCACAGGGTGACAGCTAAATTGCAAGTTTATTATGCACAGGGGGAGGGGGGTTACCTTGAAAACACTTATTCTACCTTTTACTGTATATGGCAGGAAATTAAGTTTTCTATTCGACTTGATGTAGGCCAATTGCCAGCACATCAAATTTCAAACAACCTGCCAAGCCATTATCCTTTGCGATAGCCTAGTAGTGGTACAAAACACAACGTAATGTCATCATATATTTGTTCGCTTGCAAAATATATAACACAGTAGTAGACTCAAAACTATGGAATGTTTGTTCTATTGCCTCCGCTTGCAAATTTAGACCACTGAAGACAACATGTTCCTGTTGTAGTAGTTGCATAATGCCACATTGTAGTGGTCTGTACATTTTCTACAAAAACCCAACTTATTGACTGCATTAAACAATAACATTACTTGTAAGTGTCATACATTAAATCGTTTTATATTTGTATTTAGCTATCACTAATGCAACTAGCTGCATGACTGAAAAAAATATTAATAAAATCTACCAGTAGGCCTAGACCTCTGTTAAATACATTTTCGACACGAGTTCATTTCTTACTAAATTCCACAGATTTGCAGTGTTCACAACACTGAAAAATCTTTAATAACTGCACTAAAATATTTCATTTCTATCACAATTATATATATGTATTATCAAACTGACAACATAAGTAAACTCTCCTGAGAGTCTAATTCGGCTGCATCGATGGCTAATGCGTAGCAAACTTTATGCTGACTGTTTGGAAAACTACTGTGTCTCATCGTTTGTGTTTGTTCTTTTTTTCTGTTTATGTCCGACATCTTTGTGTTTTGTTTAGTCTCATCGTTGTGTCGTTTGCTGTATTTCTGTTTGTGTTTTTGTTTCATCTCATCATTTTGTCGCATGTCAACTTAGGTCTCTTTTAATATATTTTTTATAGTTTTGTTATTTCTTTTAATTTCTGTTTGTTCCTTGTTTTATCTGACAAGATTCCAGTTTGGAATTTAATGTTGTGTATGTATTCTGATGACTAAAGCATACTCTGCTTATTTATGCTTTCTTGTCTTATTTTTAATTTTAGTTTTCTATTAACAGTCATTTATTTTGCAATGGAGTCTGTCCAAGTAAATAAAGCCAGTCATTGCACATGGGTTGCATATGTCCAGTATTTGCCTACTTTTCACAAGTATACACTGTTTTGCTACTTTCCCTTACATGAAACACATAACCAAAAAATAAATACTGCAGCTGTATATTGGGTTATCCATTCATTAGCCTTTGATGAAAACAAAAACTACAGAATTAGGTTATGGTTCCGCCTCTGTCATTTCATAACATACAAGCTTGTTACGGAAGTGAATTTCAACATGAAAGCCTATTTTAAACACTTTTGGGAATTCAAAAATCATTCTACGATCATGATTTTATTAAAGACATAGTTTAATTAATTATTTAGACGAGTAATGCAAAGATTTTGTTACTTGTGCGGCCTCCCATAGCCGCGCAAATTTACGTCAGTTTTCTTCTTCGTCTTCGCGTCCGAGCTCGCAAGCGCGAACGCAACTTGGTTGTGCATAATCGCTTTTGATGCAAACTCGACGTTAGCAGGGTTTGCGCACGAAGCAACTTTGCGACGGTGGTACATAATAAGCCCACAGGACCCCCTTGCTGTTTGGCTGTAGTTCACCAAGTTACCGAGAATATTGTGTTTTATTGGCGCTGCAGTTAGGGCGGTCGGACTAAACTCCGCCCACTTCCTTTCCGCTAAGATAAACAATTTATCAAAACGAATTTTTTATTAATTTATGAAATACTTTCTTCGCTCACAAATTTAAGAAAAGGCTCCAGCAATCTTTATTTACTTTATAAATTTAACAATGTAAGAAAGTGGGCGGAGTTTGACTCCGACCACCCGGAAAACAGCGCCAAAAAGTACGACATTCTCGGTAATTTGACGAACTACAGCCATCAACAAGGGGGTCAAGCAAAATACATTGTTAGATAGGCGAGTGTCCGGACTAGTTCTTCTACGACCGTGACCCGAACGTAGACATTCCAATGATGTGTGCTGCGATGCTGTTCTCTTCCTCCATGGAAAATACTGTCTGCCCTTCAGAACATCTTCGGGTAAGTGATTGGGCTCCATCAGGTGATGACTATTTCATTTGCAGACGAAACACTATTCTGTTAAGTGGGATTCTGTACCTGTAAACATGTATATCAAATTTAAGCTTTGTATACAATGTGATAAACGTTTATGACAAATTCTTCTCCGACACTGCATACTGTATTTTGGGGCAAATGCTATCACATGCAACAATATTAACAATTCACACACAGTAAAAGGTGTATTTTAGCGGTTGAATTGATAGCGGTACCTGTGAACAGAGCATTTTGCATTTTAGAGCTCCTGTCTACAAGGGTGTTTGCAAACATGCTGCAACTAGGCTGAGGGTGTTTGCACTTTTCTGGCAACTGAGGCATGAGGACGGTTGCATGGTTTGTTCACAGGTTGTTTACATTTATTATTATTTCCTGTTTTATTTCGAATATATCTGAAATCAAAACAAACTATATTTATACGCAATATGGACGAGGTTATTTTAAGAAAATGATGCAATTTTAATTTCATGCAACTGCATAATTAAATTTCCTTCTACAATATATTATGTTGTACATGTAAAATAATAGTGACAGCAATCTATTATCCAACAAACATATTTGTGAAGAAGTGTTTTGATTTATACAGTTCAATTCTATTCCTGATAAGGCATTAGCAAATATATAATTTCAAAAATCCATGTTGGTTGCCATTTCTGTTCACTGAATATTGCATTTTAGCGATCTTTTGTAAATGCAAAGAGTTTCCGCAAATGCTTGCGAACAGCTTGTGAACAATTCAACCGCTAAAATATGACTATAATTAAAGATACAACAGCATGGAAAAGAACACGACGCTTGACTAATCGTCATGGCAACGGGTGGTTTCGCGATGTTGCCAAACCTTTTACAGATTTTAAACTGTGACAAGTTAGTTACTACTAATCTACTTTTCCGAAATTGATATTTAATAGTTCTTAGTCAGGGGTTTAGTCGTGGTGTAGATAATCTACTTATACCAAGTTTAAACCTGGTTTAACGAAACATTTTGAATACAGCCCTTTATGTTGACGATGATGGGGGTTACGGTTAGGTGTTAAATTCGACCGGATATCTCCAGTTAAGAACAGCTCATTCCTCCCGTGCGGCAGTGGCGTGCGCGGGGCACCTTGCTCGGTAGCGCCAGCCCATTGTTGGAGAATGGGAACTCAGTAAGAGACTCTAATTATTTGGCCATGTGGCCGACAGCCGTGGTGTTATGATAAACACTCCCAGCTCATCGTCGTAGGTGGTTATGCAGGGGAATCTTAGGTGCTCCCCAACCTGTAGCACAAAAAAAAAAGCACCAAAAGAAAACACCCTGCACAGTAACACTGGGAAGGTGCGGGTTATAGGGTCCCGCGCCCTGAAGGCTGTGAAGCGGCACACAAATAACATACACACCCTAATGCATGAATGTATTTATTGCAATGACACAGTACTCCATACACACTCCAAATGATGTTGCAGTAAGCGGGCCTTGTCCTGAGCCCGACCGGTGGGCTACGCTGGACAAAGAAAACATCATGTGGATGAAATAAAGAAAATTTATGTTAAGACAGATGAGTCGCAGGGGGCCGAGGAGCATCTCCGGGCCAACGAAGTTAAATTGAATGTTCCAGAAACGAAGATGAAGTTATTGATACACTAATGGTTAGGAAACGAGTCTTGAAGAGCCCGGAGTAACACACATCGACACAACTCTTACCGCCACTTAGCACTGAATGGTGACTCGTTTGTCCTTACCGCGCCTGTGGCCTCGTCCAGCCAAGCACGGGGAGCATCCTCCAAAAACACAAGAGTCACTTAAAAGACAAAGGGGTGAAGGGCCAAAACTATTGCAAAATTATACCTTGATGAATAAAGTCTCAAATTTACTTTGTGGGAAAGTTTCTGTGAATTTAGCTTGTTTACGATTTCACTATATTTTTGAATTATGTCATCCAAAAGAGAATTGGCAATATGAAAGTAGTTGAAATAATTAATGAGACATACAAAAACTCCAGACTCTAACTGAATTAATTAATAACAGATGCAAAATAAATGGTTAAGAATTTGGCAACAAGGTGTCGTGCTAACACCAGAGTTGTACTGACTGGTAGTCTGCGGCAGGCCGGAAGGCATTTGGCTGTCATCCCCGCCCAGTGGCGACTGGGCAGATGCCTTGCTGGTCCTTCCTTAGGGTCTGTCGTGAACAGGTGGTCCCATTACCGCCATCCCTGGTGCAGCACCATCGGGGCAGAGGTTGGTCGCGTCGGCAGGTGACGTCTAGACGACGGGCATCGAGACGCGTACGACTCCATTGGTGGGCAGGGGTAACCGTGCCATGACTCCTTGGTTGCTTCCTAGTTCTGGTGAGCGTGCCGGTCTTTCCTCACTGGCATCGACTGTCTCTCTGTGTCGTCTGCCGTCTGTTGCCACAGTCAGCGGTGTCTGGTTCACAAAGAGGCATCTTTTGCACATAGTGGAGGTACCATTTCCTGCACACGGGGTGCCAGGTGGTGCTGTGCCATGCGGGTCTGCTGTGGGTGGCGTGGTGGTGCAGGGTGCCTCGACGTCTCCACCATGTGCAGCTCGCAGGTCATTTCTATGTATTTTGGTCACCCGGCCATTGTGACATCTAAAGAGGTATGTTGTCCTGCCACAGGTTCGCACGACCCAGTGGGGTCCACTCCACTTTGTTGTGAATCCTATACAGTAGTTCAGCTTGCCTGCCGCGAGAGAGTGCACTTTGGCATAAACACGCTGCCCTGGATGATGTTGGGGGGGGGGGGGCTTTCTGTAGTTTAGAGCCACTGTTGTGTTTTGGTGTCGCAAAAAACTGACGGCCTAAACAGAAATTCTGAAACTGACGTCTTGTTAAGGAATGTTGTCGCTATCGCTCGGTGTAACTTTCATTGAGCGAGAATCCCTGGTTTGATCACAGTTGAGGCTTAAATATATTAGTATATTCCGTATAAAACTGTCAAGTTTGACTCTTGATAGTTTGTAACATACTTAAGAAATATGTATCTTAAGTAGTGCATATTGTAGGTGTAGGCCTATATAAGTTTAATTATGATATTTAGTAATTATTTATTTAACGATACATTTGGAAAAAATTCAGAAACATGAGTGATATTTCCCGCGCCACTCTCTCCCGCAAGAATGTCTTGCGCCGCACATCACTGTTGGTGTTTTAGTGTCGCAAAAAAATGACGGCCTAAACAGAAATTCTGAAACTGACGTCTTGTTAAGGAATGCTGTCGCTATCGTTCAGTGTAACTTTCATTGAGTGAGAATCCCTGGTTTGATCACAGTTGAGGCTTAAATATATTCGTATATTCTGTATAAGACTGTCAAGTTTGACTCTTGTTAGTTTGTAATATACTAAAGAAATAGATATCTCAACAAGTGCATATTGTAGGTGTAGTCCTATATATATTATTATGATATTAAGTTATTATTTATTTAACGATACATTTGCAAAAAATTCTGAAACATGAGTAATATTTCCCGCGCCTCTCTCTCCCGCAAGAATGTCTTGCGCCGCTCATCACTGTTGGTGTTTTGGTGTCGCAAAAAAATGAAGGCCTAAACAGAAATTCTGAAACTGATGTTTTGTAAAGGAATGTTGTCGATATCGCTCAGTGTAATTTGCATTGAGCGACAATTTCTTGTTTGATCATATTTTAGGTTTAAATATATTAGTACATTCCGTATAAGACTGTCCATCTTGACACCCGAGTTATTCTGAACCTATAAATTATGTTAACAATATTATATGTTGAGTTAATTCTTAAACCGAAATATGTTCGTGATTTTGTGACGATCAGACCTTTTTTTTTGTTATTTTAATGTATTCACTTCATTACTAGGAAATGTTTTTATGCCGTATAGTACATATTGTCTGCATTGTGCGTTCCGCCATTTTATTCCGGTTTTGCTGTTGGCGTCCAAGTCCAGGAAGTTGACCGCGGTCAAAATCAGCTGTTTCTCTTCTTGATACAGAATGCAATATTCTTGGCCAAATAGACAAGGGTGTTATGTTGTATTTGGAAAAACGACAAATTTCAAATATATATTATTATTACTGTTTATGATATAAATAAACAATGTGACATTTTTACCGTAAGTTATATTCAACGGAATAATTTACCTGGAAATTTACGCCGATCTGTCAGCAGCTGCACCATCGGCGATATGGACAATCCTCTGATTTCTTGTGTCTTGCAGCATTACAAGCGGAGTACAATTTCTCATGATATCGTTAGAAAAACGATTTATCCGTTTAAATTGGACTTCGTGATTCATTTCAAACGGATTAACTAAATAACGAACATACCGACGGGGTATTCTAGCTTCGTAATTGTTCACTTCTTCAAAAACATTGTAAATCAAATCCAGAACAGCATCTAACAAACGCACCATTTTTACTACAATGTTAATGTAAACAATACTCACATTTCCCAAAAACTCCCATATTTTTTTACAATGCTCATAATGAATTTTGCACATTTATTTGAAAGATTTAGTTACTACGTACACATCGCAGCAGTTGTTTTGGTAGCTAAACAAACAAACAATTAAACTAGAGCATAGAACGCGGGGCTGTGATATGTGAGTCGTGAAGCACCAGTTCTCTTATCTTGTTTTAAGGAGGTTCGAGTTGTCAAAAACTTCAATATCTTTAGTATATGACATGTTTTGGGGAAATATCTTCAAGTTGTAGAATGGAAAGAGTATATATTATAATATCGTGATAGGAGGATACCAGAGGGGCAGTGGAGCACAACTCCGGATGCAGACTTACAACTGGCTTTACAATTGAGAGGCGCCGGAATGAGAATAGTGGGGGAAGCGGAAGATCTCAGAGAAAACCCGCCGACCAGTGACACCGTCCTCCTTATTCCCGCATGCAAAAATCCAGGGAACGACATTACCGGGAACTGAACCCGGATCGTTTTGGTGGAAGGTGAGTGCTCTAACTACTGCGGCCCCGGAAAAACGTAAACATGAGTTTTTTAATTCATTATGATATTTTTAGTATTTTATATTTTGTAATTCAAATTTCAAAGTGTATTATATTGCGATAGTAATCTACATCTTAGGATGAACGTTAAGAGCCCTATACAGCTGGCGCCTGTGTTGCAGTGTGTTAGAAGAAAGTTTTCATTAAAAGAGGTATTACCAGACGTGCGTTCGATAGCTCTATCTACGAAAAGAAAACACATTTAAAACTATGCGTCTTTATTTTGTTTTCTAGATGTCGTGACTCGTGATTAGAAATATGGTTTTTAGGCACCTCAAAATGGTTAATCACTGTTTTTTCAGACCGCTCGCGCTGTCACGTAAAAAATACCTACCGGAATCGTAAAGCATAAATAAACAAGCATAAACTGGCCTTTACTATACACTTTCCGTAAATAAAGTAGTAGTGTCATCGCTATAAGTTCCACAGGGAAAAGCCGACAACCATTACATTACACGCTGTTCCCGCACTTAAGGGGTCTGCCTAGATAGGATGTGTTTGTGTGTGTGAGACAGGAGCGGTAAGGTTGCCATTGACCGACGTATGTAATGCATTATCGCCTCTCCGCGCGAGCCACTCAGATGGCGCGCAGTGCTTTACTATTATCCTTTGTACTACGGGACTTTGAGTGGCGACCACATTATTTTATTTGTGGGCAGCGTAGTTCAAAGTCTAACGCTTGTTTCTATTGTTGTGTTTTTCGAATCCGATTGTTATGTTTCCGAATACAGCAGTCTGGGAAAGCCATTTTTGGCAACTTTGAGGGGCTGGAAAATAATGTTTCTAATAAACGTGCGAGTTTTTAAAACTATAGCGACATAGTTTGAAGTGTTTGTTCTTTTCGAAGTTATAAAAATGTAATGTGCGTTAAACTGTTTCTTAAGAAAAAATAATAGCTGTAACTCGTTGCAACGCATTTGAAGCGGAGGTAGGGAAGGTCGTTTCGAAGTCCCCACAACATAGCTAACAACGGCCTTTTCAGAGCCGTCATTCAACGTGTACTAACCAGACGTATATGAAACTCTATTTCACACGTGCTGTGAACTTTACTACAGACTTTCCAACAGTAAAATTATATAGTCACCGTTTGAACTGCCATAGTCAAAGTAGGTCGTCGGGAATATTGCACGCTAGTTCAGAGCTTGGCTCATAGCGGTGAAGCGGCATTTGACGCACACTTCAAGGTCTCTCTTATAGCGCCATCGTTTATGTAACTCAACACGTGATAAAGCTGTGCGAAAATACCGTCCTTAGTTATTCTGAAGGACTCTGAATTAGCTCTCCAGAAAGCCTTGCACTATATTACAAAAATACTTGAAATGTTTCTTTTCCTTTGCGTAGATAGGTGCGTTAGGAACAAGTACAATAGTTTCGTAAATAAAAGTGTATTTCTAACCCTTTATACAATCAGATAGGGCTGGAAAACAGCAAATTACGTTAGAGAAGAAAACCGTATAAAATGTCTTCGTCTTATTGGAAAGTACAAGTGGTACATGTACGATGGAATTGGTACATGCATTATCTGTCTACAAAGCCAAAATATACCGGAGCAAGGTCGCACAACGGTAACACTTTGGATCTGCATTCGAA
Source organism: Medauroidea extradentata (assembly GCA_003012365.1). Taxonomy (NCBI): domain Eukaryota; kingdom Metazoa; phylum Arthropoda; class Insecta; order Phasmatodea; family Phasmatidae; genus Medauroidea; species Medauroidea extradentata. The sequence goes on along the minus strand of PNEQ01002186.1, from coordinate 12,718 downwards.
ATGACCAGGGTTCGATTACCGGCTCCGAACATGGTTTCCCGAATCGCTCCAGGTGAATGCTGGGATGGTTCCCTATGGTAGCCGCCTACCTAACGCTTCAAACGCGTTGTAGTGTGTTGGTAAACAGATTTTTTGTACGAAACAATTCCACATATGCCCATTGTGCCAACGTACGAAAATAAAACACACTTCAGACAAGGTCGGAACCTCATTCTTAAGACACTATCCAAATTAAAAACATTGTTTATATGCCCTCCAACATGGCTAAAACGGCTTTTCAGACTGCCGTACCTCAAAATGTACTAAGCGAATGGTCGTGGAACTCAGATTGCGACCTGCACTGAACTTAGTTGCAGACTTTCCACCAATAAAATGATATGGTCAGCGCTTAATGTCCCATAATAAAACTGTTCGGCGAGAAGCGTGCACGCAAGTTCAGCGCTTGACTCGTTGAGGCGACGCGGCATTTGATGCGCGTTTTAAGATCGACCTTATGTCTCTGGCGTTTCTGAGCCTCTGACACGCGGTAGGCGGCTCCCTTAAGGCAATGGCCGATTCCTCTCTCAGCACCTGTCATTGTACGAAGTTGTTTCACCGTCTCTAATGACCTCGCTGTCGACGAGACGTAAATACAACTTATCTTACCTTACTGTTAGCTGTTACAGATATCACTCATATGTTTTTTCTTCACTGCGTCGGAAACGGAACGGAAATTCTGCTCTGGTGTGACATGAATATCGCATACTGCGGAATGTAAATAAGAAGTTGTATGTTTTAAATCACGAGATTAGTGTTGAAATTAAAGTCAATTGGAATAATAAGTTTCTCTCCTGGCTGAATGTACACGGTGTTTCCCGCCTTATGGCATGATCGCATTGTGTATGAGAGAATGAAGACTGGGGTGAAGATTGGGCCGGTTGCTCGACTAGCGAGACATGCATGTCGCCTGTTCAGCCAAGGTTATATATATTTGGTTATATCTAAGTAGTCTGTGGCCAAGGTGAAGTAATGAGTGGAGCAGCGACGGAATGAGTGGCGAGGTAAACGGCATCGCCCGCCATGGCCGTACCCACCGAGGATTGAACCCGGATCCGAATCGCGTAGGTGGGAGGTGGGAGATCAGACCACCTCGGCCCCTAATGTTCACGTGAATTAAATTAAAAATGGCCACAGTAATATCGAACAGAGGACTCAAAGATATGCTAAGCAGAGACGGCCTCTGAAATTATACTTCATAGGAAAATTAAGCAGCCCAGTGGCGTAGCCAGGATGTGTTTGGGGTGGGTTTCAAATGGGTAATTTTATAAAGGAGCACCGATCCCCACAGTCAAAGCGGGGAGTTCCGAGGGTCCTCCTAGGAAAAAATTTGGATTCTAATGTGAAAAATGGTGCTATTTAAGCAATTTTAGTAGTTTTTTTTAGATGAATAATGCTTGATTGAAGAATATTACTAATGGCTGCTCTGAATACTCCCTAACAGATTTACTAGTTTGTGATTACATGGGTACGAATTTTATAGATAAATTCTTAATTGCACGGTTTAATTATTTTTGGCCATCATATTTCGGGTGGGAGTCTATCTACGCCATTGAAGCATCTGGAAATAATTTCATTCCTGATGGAACTGAACTGGAAATGGGTAAAAGCTGTTCACACAGAATGAAATTCAAAAGTATAATTCAGTTCAGATTTAGGCTCGGAATTGAAAGCAATCCAGGCGCAGCATATCCGAACCGGAATTGAATTAGAGTATTTGAAAGGCTTTTCGGCCGGACAACAAACACCACGCGTAGTTTAATATCAGTTCGAGTCCAGACTATGACTCTGATTATACTGGGTCTCACATTTCCGAACAGGAGTCGAACACAAACAGTTGCAAGTCATCCACGCCGGACTAAATAGTTCCACACGCAATTTAATTTCATTTCTGGTCCGAACTTAATAGTTAAATTCTCATCTACACTTCGGAACCAGAATTGAATAAAATGATTCAGAAGTTATTAACGTCAAACTAGAAACCTCACTCTTAATTTAAATTAAGTTTTAGTCCGGACACCAAGTTTTTTAAGTTACACTCACAGTTCCGAACTGGAATCTAGAAAGACGCGCTGGACTAAAATCTCACACGTGGTTTAATATCAGTTGTAGTTCAGACATAAATTGTGGCAATAGCTTCCACATTTTTGAACTGAAATAGAATACGAACATACATAAGTTACTGCCGCTGGACTAGGTACACAAAACGTAGTTTAATCACAATTTGAGCCCGAATTGAAACTTGTACAGTCACCCTATTTCAAAACCATGGTTTATTAAAAATATGAAAATAAATTCCCTCTGGATCGGAAGCTCTACTGATAAATTCGTTTCACTTTGGGTCAGAACTTAAGATTTATTTAGTAGCTTCCACAATTCCAAACTGGATTTGAATTTTTTATTATTTAAAGGCATTCCCATTACAATCACTCAGGTAACTTTCTTTTAGTTCGAGTCAGTGCTGACACTTTTTCCGAACAGAAAAATGAATTTCAGATAGAACATATTTTTTCAAGGAATATCGGACTATAGTTATAAATAAATATACTTCTCTACTAGGTGTTTTCTTCATATTCAACTCCGACATGAAGTTAGATTGTACACTTCTATTTAAAAAATAAATATTTTTTGTTAACTTAGAATAATTTATCTAGTATATGAATCAAAGAAAGCACGTAAGCATGCAAGTATGACGGCATATATGTATGAATGTCAATGTATTTATATTTTTGTGTTTATATATGAATATAATTGTGCGTGCTTATAATACAGTTATCGCCGTTAAACGGATGCGAAGCTGATTTAGGATCGACACACAGCTCAAAATGTTTATTTCGCAATTTTTGTCGAACATTTGTCAAGCCATTAAGAGCGCGTGGGAGATAAATAAACGCTGAAAACATCAATAGATTTCTACGCTTTTTTCGAAATCAATTTGGATAAAATACTCAATGACAATCCTAGATAATGGTATTTGCTAACTTTATGTGTAAATATTTATCCAGAATTACTAATTCGTTACGCGTGATCTCTTGCGCCGCAGTTAAATGCACGAGGTTCCGGCGTCAGAGATTGTGCCTCAGAAGTTCGTAAAACTGGAAACAATTTTATTAAAAACGTTGGCTAAAACTATAGTCTAGGATTGGTATTGTTTAATTTTCGCAAATTGGCTTCAATAAATCTATAGTTGTAGATTAATTCTTTTAGCGTTGAATTATGTACCACGGCCTGTTAAGAACTCATAGTAAGCTTATACGGGAATATCCGTATGTTAATCGCTGTTTGTGAATGTATGTGCTTAGAGAGTTGATATTTGGTAGGCGACCATCTACTGTAATTCAGCTGAGATAGCGCAATATGATCACAGGGATGTCAATCTTTATACTATATACGTATTAGAACTATCACCCTTATAGACATAACTAGCAGGTACCGTGCAATACTAACTGTGCTAATTTTGAGCCAATACACGTTGTTACAGTATGTTGTAAATATATTTTAATTATCATAAATGTCTGCAAAATATTGTTTTGAGTGTAGTTGGTCACAGTTTGTTAACATTTGTAGCCGGGTCTTTGATTTTGATAGAGTTGTCTATGGCACCCTCAATATTTCTACACGAGAAACATCACTTGTTATGTTTATTTTAGTCAGAATCCATATACGACTTCCTCCTACGATCTTTTCGGCCTAAACTGCATTTGGTGTATAGACTTAGAACATTTATTCTGAATTACCAAAACTATACTTTAATGCGTGTGTATTAATCCCACGGATCATCTGGACTTAGGTTGGACCTGCAAAGTTACAATTTAATTAACTTAAGCAAAATATAAGTAAGTTTTATAAATGTAAACTATTAAATGCACATAAATACATACTAAGTATTTCTTCTCTTCAAAAATTCTCTATTCGGCCGCGATACGAAGATTAAGTTATTTTTACTTTTGAATTAGGTTAGTTGCCTGGTCGCAGAATTTAAACAGATAATCCCAAATTGCAAAGGAGAGGGGTTAAAGTAGATTTAATTGAGAAATAACATAATTTTTGTGTAACGTTATTATTTTCGTAACAGAAACGAACGTTGGACACAATTAAAAACAAACTGATCTAAATATACATACGGAATCATACCAAATGCATGTGAAATCACACCTACTGGTGTTTTAGAACTAGATGCTGCGTATATCATTAATAAACACGAAGGTCACAAGACCAGTTCCAACGGTCGTTGTACTAGAATTTAAAATCTTTAGAATGCCCGACACACCAGCAGGTCGATTATGGGTCTTTTCATATAAGGCGTCTTAAATATAACGCGTCACGGGCAAGACTTGCGCCGTATGACGCTGAACGAAAAAATCGATTACGTTTCTCCTCGTCATAAGCTCCTCGCCGTGCGTAAGGCGTCTTAACTTTTACGCGAAATAATATGAAGTTGGTATGCCTGACGCTTAGAAACTCTGTCGAGTACAATAGTTATTACATTTTCCTTTTTGCTGATTAACAAATTTCAAGGTTTCAGATCGTTAAATACTACACTCTTAAAAAGAAAGGTAACTTAACCTGTTAAATAAACAGGAATATTCCCTTACTTGTATGGATAATTGACGTATTATTACATAAAATAAAAAAAAACCTCAATGTACTGTCAAATTGCACAAATATGTTGAAAAAATATCGTAAGATGTACACAGATTTAGTTTTTCCTTGTAGACCATAGTTTAACATAGATTGAAAGTTCTTTGTTAGTAAGGTGTCGATAGCCGCGTGGTTAACGTTCTGGCCTGCTAATTTGAAGTTTTGTGTTTCGAGTGCTACTGCAGCCGAAAACTTTTACATTATTATTCATGTTTCGTATTCTGTGTACAATAACAATAAGTTAATAAAGATTTATATGAAAGTCGATTTAACATAAATTTTTCTGAGTGTGGATATAATAATTTTTTACTGCGCAGTGTACCGTTTCTCAGAAAGGCAATTCACTTGTACATTTGTGATGGGTAGCATAAATTGAGTTCGAGCAAAATTCCTGAATCTCCTGCATATTTTGTGCATTTACGTTTTAATGCAAAAAATTAGTGTACTAATATACTGAAGTTCTAAAATTATGCTTTACATGCCGTTTTCTAGTTAATGTGAACATGCCCATGAGATAAGTTGCCGAACTAAGGATCAACCAAATGTAGCAACATTTACATATGTTCCTATTTTACTTCACTTAAATATACATAGGTAACTTACATATTGAGTTCATTGGATGAGCCAATCTTTTTGAAAAAGTCAGTGGTGGCGAGCTCGTATCTATAATATTTTTTTGCAAGTTGTTGGATGGAGGGGTGAGTTAAAAATTTCAATAATTAAGTTTAAAAACCAATAGCATTATGATACTGTTTTGATGTTATTAAAAGTGATTAATTTTTCTAACTGTGGTCACAATAATACTTACTCACTTGTTTGTCTATACTTCACTGGTATTCAAATGAGTACCTATAATATTTAAAAACTGCAGGGATTTCTGGAGAGGATATATACTGTACACAACACTGCCGCCTGCTAACCGCACTCTTGAGTGGACAGTAAATGTATGTGACAAATGTGTGGCAAAAAAAAAAAAAGTTAATATGACTGTTTTTGAGATTAAAACAAATTGTTTTCGTACTAGATATTACACAGATCCTTATTAATAATCACAAACTTTTTGTTAAATTTCTGCACATTGATTCGATCCGACATTTCTTGCGGTACAGTTCTGCACGGTAACCACTCGTACATAGCGAACTGACTGTAGCGATAGTATTTATAAAATATTTTATAATTTAAAGTAGTTATTATATTTTATGTAAAGGAAATAAGTAGTTCCCTTTCAACTTAGGAAATAATACCATTACTTTCTAGAAAATTTACCGTTTATACACTGTAGAAAAGTGATTATAACCTATCCTAACCTCTCAGCCAGGGGCGTCATTTGGGGTTACAGGGGGGGGGGGGGGAGCAAACGCCCCCCCCCCCTGAATTTGGAATTTCTTGTGTATAAATATATTGTTTGTATTTTTAAATTTAAATAATGCTAACTTAAGCACATAAAACTTAAATTTTAATTATTAAAGCATCTAATTTATATATGCTTAATTAATAAAAAATGTGCAACAAGGTCACTGTTGCCGGAAAACAAAATCTCCCCCCCCCCCCCAACTAGAAAAACCTGAAATGACGCCGCTGTTCTCAGTGGTTAGGACAAATGTTAGGCCACTCAATCCTCCTATGTTATCTATTCTAGTGTTTTTACGTAAGTTTATACACAAAATTACTTCAACAAGTTGTGAAATGACTACGTTTAGTGAACCTATGTTCCGTTTATTGTCAGTTATGATGCACACGTTTTTGGGCGCCTTAGCTGAGACTCTGTTAAGACGCTGTCGTCTTAATCTTGGCACGTCATAATATATCGGTGGTCGCGTTTTACTGTCAGACGTCTTACCCAAGCCACGTTCGTGTTGTGACGGGACCAAAACATATCCGTTATCGACCTGCAGCTGCTAGTGAGAAGTACACGAGCATTTCACAACAGCAGTGTCGCCAGACGAACAACGGAACAGTCGAATGGGTGATCCAATTCTGCCTGTGTTTACTTCGTACTGACCTCGACGTTACTTGCATCGTTCAAAACATACGACTCGACGTGAAAGAGCGTGTTACAAGTTTTCACAGCAAAACTCGAACGAAATCGAAACGTGCCCAGGATGTACGAGAACTTGCTGTTCAGCTCCAAACGAAGAAAACAGTTATTTTTGTTAGAGGAGAAATATTATGTACTACTGCCTTACTTTATAACACTCACAGTATTTCTCAGCATAATATAATTTTCAAACCAACAAACACAATCATTTATGTTGTTGCAGCGATTTAAAAAATTGAATAGGCCCTACCGAGTAAGTTCATTACAGCCTGCAATAATTAGGATGTCCCGTTTCCTCTTTATCTACAATAGCCTACGCGTGTCTTTAAATCTGACGAAATTTTTGTACAATCTTTGTGTTGTACACAAGAAAAGTAAAATGTAATTGAATTTCTCAAATGTGGCCTAAAAGAAGCTGTGCTATAAAAGAGTTTTTAATAATGAAACTATATTTGCGAGTAACAAGGTATTCTATAAAAAATTTTATCTGGTGTTATTAAGTAATGCTGACGTATAACATTGCTGAGAATAAATATTCGCTTGTGTTAATATACGATACTGGATTTGAACATAGTTTGCGCAAGGTCCGTCGTACAAGGTGCTATACAAGCTATCACGATAAGTTATGCCAGCATTAACTATAGTGAATTGTGTTCACGATGTTGAAAATATTTCATCATACAAACGAACGGCTTTAACATTGTTTGAAGGTAACCTAGTTGATTCAAACGTCACCAACATACGAAAAATAATAACTGGATATAAACTTATATTTACCAGTATTATAAAACATTATCAGCGTTGCTTGCTTCTGTAGTGAAGTAGGTTTAATTTCTGCGTTGTAAAATCACCGTGTTGGAAAGTTTTCAGTTCAAAACACTACAGATTTGATTTTAAGAATATTTAATATGAACCGTAATATTTTTGATCAGAAATAATCTTTTTTACTTTAACATTTTGTAAGGATACACGACGAACTAAATATTTTCATTCCAACAAATACAACGCAATTGTTAATAAATCACGTAACTTTATGTGGTTGTACAAGATACTATATGACACTTGCACCACGTCCTGACGGACCAGCTACTGCCGTCTATCAGGAATCGTCGATACCAGCTCACATGACGGCTTGTATACTGGCTCATAAACACACCTCAACACAAACTTATACAAGACCAACTAACACAACAGATACTGTATTATCCACTTTAAGGCATAAATAATATAGTTTATCTTTAGGAAAAACACGACCGCTCGCGACAGTGTACGCTACATAGACATAATATACTAGCTTTTAACACATTTTATTATCTAATATACAAAGCGATCAAAAATTTTTTTTAACATTATACATGTTTATCAGTTGCAAGTTGTTTTAGAAAGTTTACAAATGTTCACTGAAAAAAAAAATACTAATTAGTCACTACAAAATGTTTTGTCCTTTTTGACCTTACCAAATTTTTTGTGGTGACTACTACATTTTTTGCTGTCCCCAATAAAGTTTTGCAGTGATTACCAAACAATTTTGTAACCACTACAAACATATTTCGTGAGGTTCATATTGACAAAACATGTTGCAGTCATCACAAAACAGTTTTTTTTCTGTGTTACATCATCTTATAGGCGTTTTTCATAGAACTGGAATTATGGTTGTTAAACGTGTATGGATTGTCAATTTAGCATAATACTTTAACGCTAGTACACTTTTTGTTATTTTGTAACCTCCAGTCTTTGATTCCGAGGAGTCCAGTGTATATAGAAGTTCCAAAGGCATTTATCTCAAGAATAACAATGTAATATATATATTCCATATTATATTTAATTGGTGAGTTCAATCAACATTTTAATTGCTCTAATGTTTACATTTATACGCGTTGTAGTTTTTATAGATACACGTTGTGACTATTTTTCACTGTAACGTAGTTTTTGTAGCTTTCGTAGTTTTTGTATAGTTGCATGTTTCAGCCCGAATTTTCATAAAAAGGTTTAATGCAAAAAAGAAAACCAACTGACTTACCGAAATGAAAAAATTCAAAGAGAAGAACAGCGTCACGGAATACGCCAAGACGTGAATAAAAACCTTGTATTTTTTGAAAATTTCCAAAAAATTAGTATTTTTTTTTAATTTCTACGTTTATTAAATAAAAGAAAAAATTTCTAAGAACCACACCGACAATAGTGACCAAACTGTCTGGACAGTTGACTAACGATTCAAGTAGTGGTTATCAACAATAACAGAAATATCATACACTATCAATTTTCCACATCTAACACTGCGTCCGCCTAAGTGTATGTCTGCTGCTTTCGACACTACATGTTTAAGTTACATTTATTTGTTATTTTGTTTGTCCTCAAACAGCTCAAGGCCTTGGTAGAGGTAGAAGGTGAAAGAACCGACTTAGAAGACTGGAAACTGAAACCGGGATTTTCTTACCAGGAATCGAAACTTCTAAATGCGAGGCGTACTACTCTATCTCGCTAGCTTATTGTTGGAAGTCTAGTACTTCGTAACTTTACCTGATATTTAAATTTGCCATCTTTAGTGTAGTCGACTACGTAAAAATTTTCAGTAACAAATTATTGTGTTTGCAATGTTAATCACTTTTAACTTAGCGTCAATTTATTTTGTACATAGTTGTATAGTAATTCTAACATGTTTCACTGCTTTTAGTTTTGTCTAGGCTGTGCACAACAACGAACAATGTTGTATCTTGTGTTTTTTTATCTTATTTTAATGTACCAAATTAAAAAAATTCCAGCTCTATTGAAATAAATAATCCAAATGAAAATAAATTATTTTTTAAGTATATACAGACGTCAGTTTTCCTGTACTCATTCCCGTGCGTTGATATCATTTTGTTATATTGGGAAAACACATACTTGCTGAGCTACTAGTTCCATGTGCAGAAGACATGCAAGAGGTAGATATAGCTGTGATATACGTGTGTCAGAACAAGCAGTGCAGAGCAGAAGGCAGGTGCCAGCCTCGCTATGACATACATAACGGCAGCAGTTGACTGTTAAATGGTGCAGTCCGTGTGTGCCTGGCAGGTGTTCCTGTCACTACAAATGTTACATTTTACTGGAACGTGACATCATAACCTTGCAACGCTTAAATATACTCGCAAGGTTGTATGGCCAGATTATCACAAAACTTTATTACGGCATATTTAATGCAAATATGCCAAAGAAAACTTATCTACAATTTTGTTATAAGTAATGGACACGTGGTCATCTACAAGAAATAAAATATGTTTTCTTACAGTAGCTACATTTTGTTAAATTGCTGCTCTCGGCTACGAAGAGAGTATATGTTAAGCGACTTATTATTTGCAATTTCCCTTGAGATACGTGTACAATTGGAATGGGTAACAGAAGGCAGGGCATTATATCCCAGACATGACAGACTTTACTAGTCTACACATCTACCTAACACTATGTAAGGAATGGATTGAAAATGGGATCCTCCTATGGAGAAGAGACGGAATTTACAGTGTGGGGAAAACGGGAGTGCCCCGAACAGACCCGCTGGCCAATTGAAATTCTGCCATGTTACACACATAAGAAAAATCTGGAACGACCCTGCTGGGATTGGAGCCTGGATCACCATATTGGGAGGCGAGTGGTTAGACCACTATACCACCGCGGCTGCAGTTGCGTGTAAATACTAATCAGTGGACTTCATTTTAACTGATGAACAGAGATCAGTCATCGTTACTTCAACAAATGGGACGTAAATTAAACGTGTCTTGGATTTTATTTGCCTACGCTTGCTGCTGTACTACGTGAAAGGAGCATAAGGCATACAAGTTAACGGCCAGTTAACGGCTGGCACTAAGTTAAAAAAAATTTAAATTGTTTTTGCTTACTTCGTACGAATCCAAAGCAACTGAGTAATTAAAAGAGGCAAATAATATTATGTGGTTTCAGAAAAAAACATTTTTGCTAAGTAAGACTTGTACTGTGGAAATGAAATTATCGATTAACGTAATAATGTACAGTTAAATGTCATATACATACATAGTTCAGAAGGAGAACCAGAAAAATACCTTTCCACATGGAACTAGAAATCGAACACGTTTATTTCCATTCAATCAGCCATGTGACGTAAAATTGGACTGTAACTGTTTGTCTCGTATAAATAAGTGCAACAGTATGTAAAAATTAATTCCAGTTGACATATAACATTAAAACATGCCAGTTCAGACCGGAAGAGAACATTAAATCGAACTGTAAAACTAGGACGAATAAGTCGAATTGGAACAAAATACGGAAAAAGGAAGATTATAACATTTCGTTTAGCGCTAAACTGGAAATTAAATTGGAAATTTAAATTTCAGGTTTTGCGGAATGTTAGTGTGAACTTGAATTAAAATTTTTTTTATCTGTAATTCGGGCTGGAGTTAAATGTTCGATGTATGAGTATGTGTATAAGACTGCTTCAATCACATTTGTTCATCTTAACTACAAAATGAAAATCGGGCAAATAATCATCAGTTTGAGGCGGATTTGAACTTAAAATGGATTAAGTATGGTGACAGTACAATTTTATTTTTAGGCGGCATGATGTACAGACAAAAAAACCTGAAAAAATACTTATTAGTCACTGCAAAATATTTTGTTAAAATTTACCTTACCAAATTTGTTTGTAGTGACCACATAAATTTTTTGCTGTCCCCAATAAAGTTTTGCAGTGAGCGCAAAAAAAATTTTGCAACCACTACAAAATTGTTTTGTGAGGGCCATATTGACAAAACATTTTATAGCCACCAGAAAAGAGGTTTTATTTGAAAAAAAAAAAATATATATATAGTTTTAAGGCATCCAAAAGGGTTTTAAGTAATAGTGCAGCATTTTAACATTGTATAATTATAGTTTGAAGAGTTTCATTGAAGCAGATAGATATAACCTACCACAACGCTAACCATACGTCACTTATATATTCACTTGACTATAAATATTGTGACGTAACTAACAAACGTTACTCGCGTTTTTAATTGATATTTAAAATGTAACTGCACTAGAACTTAAAAATATGTTTATTTATGTTCCAAGGTATGTTGATACGGCGTCTAAAATGCTTACTTTATCGTCAACAGACTATATGTAATGGTATCAGTGTTAAGATTCATTAGGAATGCTAAATGGAGTGGGTCCAACGACCAGTGCAAACCGGTATGAAGACAAAGTGGAAAAATTGCGCCATTTTACAAGTTTGGGGGGGGGGGGAGGTGGCGGGAGTGGAGGCCGCGGTGCTTATTAAACCCTTTCTTTCAACTTGATAGAGTAGACATTACCCTAACATCGGGCAAGAACCTCACGTGATAAAAGTCAACTCGATCTGTTCTCCAGTCTACTCAGGTCTATTTTACCTGGGAGCAGGTTATAAACCAAGCAGTAGACGATAAACAAAAAAAAAAAAAGAGTACGTACAACGTGAACAAAGACGGGCTTCTGCGTGTGTCCATGAACGAAAATATGATGCTAGGGTTTTTAGTGCATTTTCACAAAAAATACACTGTTGGATCGTAGTATTTTCATTGGATGAAAAATCTGGAGAATTTTTTCAAATTAATAAAATTGTCACCAGAGAAACGTAATATAGGTGAGGGATAAACTGGCTATTGTTAACTATTAATTACTAAGCCTTCTAAATAAATTTCAAAATTTTTAAAGTTAGTTTCATACAGTAAACTCTCGATTAAGCAGGGGTTATGCGCCAGAGAACTTTTTTCACCGTGCGATGCATTGCTATTTTTTTTTTTATAATAACGTTTCTTTACAGTATACATTGCTAGCACACAATAGGGAACATTCCTAGAAAAAATTTTTAATGTTTACCTCATTTTTCCGAATCGTTTCGGCACTAAATGCAGCCAGGCAAAGCAATAGCTCCGTGAACATTGTAATTTTCGAATTATTCAGGTTTAAAAATGTCATATTTTCAAACGCCGCCATAAACATTGAAAACGCGTTCTTATTGGATAACACATTTATGAC
>PNEQ01002185.1:20433-30870 GCA_003012365.1 Medauroidea extradentata | reverse complement strand
TCCTTATAGCTAGTGCTTACGAAACTCCCCGGGATTCTATTAGGCCTATGTTGACGCCGGTTACACCAATAAATTATACTCTTAGGTTTCCTTAAGTCTTAAGTCCTTACGTTATGTTTAAGCCAGAAGAACTACTACAAAGTCGTACAGCAAGAAATTTGGAAAAATAAACAGGGTGGGTAGGCCAAGTACCTTACAGCAGTAACATTAAATTTGCCTGAATTAGAGAAATCTAATACATCTCCAGGAACTTTGAAGTCTCCAAGAAGTATAACATGATATTGACAATATATAAGATTAGTTTCAGTATGCTTAAGAAAATCATGAAATTTATGAAACGATAACTGGGGAGGCATATATACATTACCAATAAAAAATCTGTTAGTTGTAGAGAGTATTATTTCAACCCATATTACCTCAATATTATCTATCATAATATTTGTTTTAAGGATTCCCTTCGGAAATATCAATGAGTTGACTGCTATTAGTCCTCCACCTCCATGCAGTTTAGATGAGGTATTAGAATCTCTATCATTCCTTAATGATGATGATAGTAATTTTAATAATAATAATAATAATAATAATAATAATAATAATATGCTTTAACAAAACACAAATGCTATCAATTTTAGTAACCAATTTTTATATGCAATACCCAATGACACTGTGAAGGTGAGAAAATATTTATAATTTAAAAATTAAATTTTACTAATTACATCATAAATGTTGATCAGATGTTATGGCTTTATGAGCTTATAGAAAAGAAATGTATTTTACTACAGTGGGATAATAAAAACATATACTTTAAATAAGTGTTTCTAAGCTGGTGATGCCCCACATTACAGCTACCTTCAATACAACATTTATCACAGTATTTTGCATTTAGTCATTACCTCTAATGTCATTTTCGTTTAATATTGTTTTTTTTTTTTTCAAACATAGTTTTTTGTACAGTAAAATTTCAAATTCCAAATGTTTCTATTTTTGTGACTCTCCTTTGGAAGTTAAAAATGAGGGGGCATAACAGAGCGGTTCTACAGCACACATTTAAATTACAATATTTAAATTCTTTACGTAACTTGACTTTATGAACTATAAATATATATTATACCTCGGGGGAGAGTAATACACCCAATGTTGGTGGCCACATTGATGCGGCGCCTGAGCTCTTCAGCAAGAAGCAGGTATGTAAGTCTGTGAAGGACTGTTGGAAGGCAAGTAGCCTTGAGCCAGAGCACAGATGGGAAATCGTAAACTTGGCACAGCTCCGGCACCAGCATCTCCTCAAAGTCATCCTGAAGTTCCTGGCGTTTGCGCTTGCTCAGGCCCTGCGTGCCCATCTTCCTGCATACACACATGCAGTAAGATTATGCTATTTTTGGAGACGATGAATTGGAGGGAGGAGAGAGGGGGGGGGGGAATTTCAGAAAGACGGAAACAAACTAACATAGTTTGGTGAAGGAGTCATGGAGAAGGAAGAGGATTTAGACAAAGGAAGAACTTCTGCTGAGGGACAACATTAAATATATTATTGATATTAAAGTACGACACAGTGCACCCTGAGGTGTTACAGGAGATGATCTACTAGATGTTAAGACAGGGCACCACTCCGCTACTGTGGCTGAGTCAGTGAAACACTAGATCACAGGTCATCTAATATTTGGCTCTAACAAACCTCAAGGAGGCGTCACATGTGTATAGACCTTTGCTTCTTGTTAAGGCTAGAACACCTACACACATGAATGTACAGTTGTGAAATAAAACATATAGGATGGCGTGATTTATTTCACTTCAGGACTAGTAGAATCACATCAACCACTACACAAAATACATTAATTTTTTAGTTTTGAACTGGTGGGTGCACTAGAAAGTTTTCTTACATTATTATTTATATTAGTTGTGTTACACAGAATGAACTATCAAGATCAGGAAACATAAACTTGAACTAGCCCAACCATGTGGTGGTGCTACAAAAATTAGTGCCTTAGCTGGCCGTTAAAATTTAAATTGAAGCTTATAAATGCAAACAGAAGACAAGGTACAGTGTGAGCGAAGGAGCAGAAAAACGAAAAATGTTCCGGTAAATTACAGAACTTAAAGCACTACATTGTCGGTTAACACAAATATGACGACTCTCTCACAGCCAATGATAGACTGAGGTAAGTGGTGAGTGTGCTGGTTGCATAAGGGACGTGTGGGCAGTGATAGCTTCACTTAATGGCTGAATTAAAACTTACAGCTGAACATACACAAAGAAAAAAAAATATTTGCATAACAGTTTGGTTTGGGACTCGTTGGGCCTATCGCCTGACCCAATTTTGGTTTCAGGTTCGTCATATCCCAGGGAAGGAGAATGTTGTCACAGACGCGCTATCCAGAATGTTTGCAATAGAGGATTTTGAACCGGATGTTAATGTTCCAGTTGCGTCATGTGGGGCATTTGCAAGTGCTCCTAATTTTTATGTGGGACTGAGAGCTGCTCAGGAACGTGAAAAGGAATGTAGGCAATGGGAAAGCCGGATTGCCAAGGGGGAGGCGATACTGTATGCCATGAAGAACAGGTTATTGCATTTTGTGGGTCGAAACCGCTGTCAGAACCTTTTAGTTATTCCTGAAGTTTTCCGTGCTGAGGTGTTGACGTACTTCCATTCGTCAACCTTTGGCACCCATTGAGGGTGTGAACGAACTTATTTGAAAGTAGCGTCTAGGTTTCATTGGGTTGGCTTAAGAAGGGATGTTACGGATTTTGGACCACGTGCAAGGATTACCTCAGAGCAAAACCCCCTCACAATTCTCGGCGTGGGATTGTACTCCGTTGAGGATGTGTCTTTCGTGTGGGAAACAGTTCACATTGATGTGTTTGAACCGCTGGTTCGTTCCAGAAGGCAGAAAGTGTGTCTTTTGATTGTGATGGACGTCTTTTCAAAGTTTGTATTCCTTCTTCCAATGAGGAACATGACGACACCAACAATTGTTAGGCATCTGACAGAGAAGGTTTGGAGTGTGGTTGGTGCTATCATTAACCTGGTGAGCGACAACGCCACCTATTTCGGGTCAAAGGAATTCAAAAACATGTGCCATCGTTGGGCGGTACGACATTATACGAGCAGTCCATACTATCCATGTGGTAATACCGTAGAATGCTTCAATCGTAATCTAAAGATAGTGCTAACTGCCTTGTATAATACAGACCATGCGGCCTGGGACGAGGACTCTCGGGTTCAACTCGTCTGTTCACAGGGTAACTAAGAATATTCCGGCTAGGTGTTTTTGGGTCGTGACCTGATCCACCTCTTGCTTAACATCTGGGGTGTCCCTTCCCCATCATTGCAGATGTTCGATGGTCAGCATTAGCTGTTGGCTCAGGAAGTGGCTAGGCATCTGGTAGAAGCGAAAAGGCAGGTTCAGGCAAGAGTTAACGCAGGTTGAGCTCCAGCTAATTTTGCTGTATGAGATATTGTGTGTTGCCGTTCCTATGTCCAGGCGTCAAAGACATCTGTAACCACTAGTAAATTGCAGCCGCCCTACATAGAACCACTCAGAGTTAACAGATTGTTGGGACCTAATATGTTGTTGTTGCAAGATCCTGTTTCAGGCAAAACGGTTCATAAGGCACATGTGACCCATGTTAAGAAGGCACCAGATGAAGAATAAGATCAGTGAAGACGTCAAAGTGCGACGACCCCTCCATTATCCATTGCTGCCGCCCCAACAGAGAGGCAGATGTGGGTCGGCTCGGTGGTATTTGTGTTGTGGTAGTGGGTTTTGTCGTGTGATGGTGTTTTATGTGCAGTTGCCGGCATGTTTGTTAATGTTGAGTGTCGGTGTTTGTTGGTGTATATGTGTTTAGGTAGGCGTGCTTAGTTTAGGTTAGATCAGATACTGTAAAATTCTATTATTAACTAACATGGTGCGAATATGTGTGAAAATGATGTGTGATAGTTTAAGGTACTTAAGATGCTCTAGTATAATTAGAATAAGTTTGGTCATTTCAGATTCAAATGATTGTACAGCTGGTATAGTTGATAGCATGCACACAAAGTTGTCAAGGAATTAAGGGCCTTGTGTACCTGGATTAGGGTTAAGATTATTATAATCCAGCTGAATGTGTAATGTATATGACTACGCTTATTAGTGGATAGTATTGGCCATTCATTTAAACATGTTTGTTTTTTAAACAATTTGTATGATTTATGATGAGGTGATTTTTATGATCAATTGGTAAGGGGCATGTAACATGAAGTGCAGAGTATTGTGTGGGTGACAATCCGATTTTTATAATTGTTAAATGTATAGTGGATCCACTTGTACCTTGGAGATTTATTGTTAAGAGGGGTATTTTATATATGTATTTGGTGTTTTGAACGAGTATATGAACTGAATTGTAACAATACTCTGTGGAATGTCAGACGTACTAGTGTTGATATACAAAGTGCCCTTGTGTAACCTGTTGACTTGTAAATTGGTAGGTCATTCTTTCAAGAGTGCGTTTGTTTGCATGTCGCCCGACCATGTCCTGGTTCCTGGGGAGCACTGGACTCATACGGGCGAAGAGGCGCTCTGGTTGGCTTGGTGCGCCATGGGCCGTATAGTGGTCTTGATGTCGAGGCGTTGACCTCGGAGGTTGGCACCCACTCTTCTGGCTTTAGACATAGCCGTCTGGTTGGAAGACCTACTCGGTGTCCGGACTTTGGAAATAGCATTCTGATTGGAGGCTCTCCCACCCGAACTGTTAGACCCTGGGTGGTCTGTAAAACTGGACTTCAAGAAGATCAAAGACTCAAGAAGGGGGAGTTGTGCCATATGCCCCAACTATCCAGGCTGGACGCCATATTGTGGACATGTGTACGACTGCACAGTTTCAAGCCTCCCGCCAGCGCCTTCCCTTCCTCCTCACCCCTTTCGTGCTCCGTGCGCAACTTCCCCTCCCCTCCTCCACCACTTCCTTCGTGCCGGCTCGTGGCTAGGCGGCCAGTGGTAATTGTAGCTCGGGCCGAGCCACACCTGCTCCTTCGGTATCGCGAAACATGGTAAGAAAACAGTACAAGTTGTGTTGTGAGTGATGTTCCAATGTTGCACTAATAATTACGTTCTATTTGTCATTGTTCACTTTTAGTAAAAATGCTAACGTTTTAACAGGTCAGCACAATGCTTTTTACTTATTTGAAATTTGTAACTTTAAGAGCAAACAAATTCTCGCTACCAAAAAAAATATTTTTCCCATGCACATTTTCGATAATAAAAAATTTCCCACTGGTAATTTTTAGAACAAAGGTGCGGGTCTTACCCACGGCAAGTAGTACCTGGGTACATATGATGTAAAAATTAGATCGATGAGATTTGAAATACAGAAATAAATTAATAATAGAATGAATAAGTAAGTAAATAAACAATGCTTACCTTGGTTTCAGAAATTGTATTTTATTGGAGATGGACTTCACTTCTAGTAGTGGTTGCTCAGGTCTAAAAATTGTAAGATCATACTTTTTCTTAAAGTAGTTTTGGAATGTAGAAAAATCTGGAGTCGGAAATTCACTAAGGGTGGTCATATTCTCATCAACTTTGGTTACAATATAAAACTGTAATGAAGAACAAAACAAATTAATTTTCATTGTACTTACAAAATTTATATGAAACCGTAATAAATAATAGTGCCAAACAATACCTGACTTTGTAATATTATACACCTAAATGAACTCCTTAATGAACTAGTAGAGAGAAAGCTAAAATGTATATAACTTTATCTCCAATAATAAATACACGTTCTCTGTAAAGCCCATCCGTTAAAAGAATTCTGTATTTTGACAGCCGATGCTACCAATATTTGTACCACGTGCCAGAATAACATACCATACAAAACAACCAGACATGATCGTATGGCCTGATGAAACAGTAGTGGCATCCCTGAATAACAAATCAGTTAAATTCCATTGCTGACATCGAAAATAGTGTGTATTATACGTGAAAAATAAGTAAGCATTTTGGAGGGACCGTAATATTATAACATGGCTCCGTATCCAGTATTAGTCAGTTAACTATTTTATTATATTCAAATTGTGTCATTGCTGTAACTATTATACAAACAACTGCACCATCAGTCTACCTATACAGCAGGCAGCAACCAAAGAACAGACATTACACATGTGAGCTCCTCGTGTGTGTTTGTGATTCTTATAAGGTGTCATTTTAATATTCTGTACGTATATTAAAATATTGCAATGGAGGGATTAGAAAACCCGGGCTGTAATCGCCAACAGGATATTACAACGTGTTTCCGAAGACGGGAATTGGAAAATTGCTCAGCCATGATAATGACTGCCTGGCGACTTGGCTTGGCATGTCTACAAAAACAGTTGCAAAGTACGAAGCCGGTATTCTGTCCAGAGATAAGTACTACAGAAAAAAAAATTGTTACCACCCTTTTATTTTAACAGAATTAGTGGGTAAATACTTACGGTTCTTGTTGTAGGTCTATATGTAAACATGCTATTTTCAAGGTGCCGACTCAATAAATTCATTTTATATGAAAAAAGTCTATATTTAATGTTTATTTTAGAAAGTGGTACCATTTAATGTCAACTCCAGTGAGATATTGTACCTGTCAGCTGCTAAAAAGTAGGCCTACATATTACTACCAACAGGCTGCTCTAAGGTGGACAAAGCAGGTGGACAGAGTATTTAAGAAGGAAAGAAGGGCTTTAGGACTGTTTGGGAGGATGTTGAGGACAGGTTAGTGTTGAGGTGAAGGGAAAGGCATATTGCATGATGGTTTGTCCAGTATTGGAATATGCTGCCACGGAGTGGGATCCGTACGTGAAGGTGGAGGTGGAGGTGCAAGAGCTGGAGAAGGTGCAAAAAAGGGCAGTGAGGTGGGTCATGAATAAAGGGAAGAGGCAGGGCTGGCTGGTGAGAAGGAAAGAAATTTTAGGCCTAGCGTGATGAACAGGGAAGGGGGTATGGGGCAGTTCGGCCAGCAAATTAAGGGAACTTTTAAGGGAAAAGGTAAAAACAGTGAGAAAATTCAGAGGGTGTGGAGGAGAACGGAAAGGAGTAGACAAAATGTTGGTGAGGACGGTGAAGGAGTGGAATGCACTGCGGGACAACAACAATTTTAAGCATACCTAGGAAAATATACTATAAATAATGTTGAATCTTGAATGATTATATTAACTTAACATCTGTAGAGTAAGCAATTTATTACTGTAAGAGAAAATAATGTTCCATTAACATTGCCCACTTGACCCTAGCAAGATTAATGTGCAGCTGGTATTGAAAACAAATTACATTACTGAGATCTAAAATATAATCAAAAGAAAATCACAAAAGTTTTGGATTTTATTGCAATAATATACCGTAACTATTGACATGTTTTGATTGTCAGCTAGAAAGCAAATGATGGTGGAAGGATACATGTGTTTATACATAGTTTATGATATGTAAAATAACGTAATTATTATACAGTATGGACTGTGCAGTACTAAAATATACTTTGTGGCTGTTAGCTTTTAAAATGAGGTTAAATAAGCAATGCATATGTACGTGTGGAATGTGAACGTTTGTGTGCATGTGAGTATGCACTGCAAGTCCTAAATTAACATCAGGACTAGGTTCCTGAAAACCACAGCGTAAACAGGAACAACTCAAATTGCATCACGCTCAAGTCACCCAACACCCACAACCAAATACAGCAGCTGACAAAACATACACACATGCGTATAAATTAACTATACATGGAAGAAACAAACCCAACTAAGTACTGTACAGTGTTTTTTATCACAGCAGCTTTTAATACATTTAAAATTGAAACATTTACAAATGACAAACCTTAAAGACATGCAATTTTATAAGAAGTATGCAAGTGTAATGAAACACACATTTAAGCATATTTTCATAGTAAAAGTACCAAGATGCTCCTGTAAAATTAAAATACTGTCTTTAAGGTGTTTGAAATTAAATGTCGCAAATGATAGCAACTACAGTATGTATATTTAATATATATGCAGCTTTTGCAGCTTAAGAAACAAACTGGTTTGGTGATGCACAAATTTTTATTAAGGTAATTCATGAGTGAAAAAAGCTGATTTGCGGGGGACTCTGTGATAATTAGAAACAAGACAATAAACATCAAAGGCAATTACAGCAATATAAGCACATTAATAACAAACAATTATTGTAAACAGCATAAAAGTGTTTTTAGCATTCATAGCAGTCAGAGAGTTACCATTAGGTGCTAATTGGAGAAAGTAAAGTAGTATTTTCATAAGGAATAGCATTAATTCACATGAAGAATTTAGACACAAAAGCTTGTTTTTTCACTACTAAAAGTCACTGCAAACTACACAATCTACAGGCAGGAAAGCCATAGCACTAATACAATCACTGTACAGTACATTCATTTTTAAATTTTCATAAGCAAGCAAACAGATTAAAAGCATGTCACAAAATATTAAATCAAAATATTTAACTTTACAATGACAATGCAAAATCTCTTAATACACAAAATATGGGGAAAAAATCCCTGTGGACAAATCAGTCATCTTAGTTACAGTATTTATTCCGAATCAATTTGGACAATTTCGTTATTCCTAAACAATGTGATAGTCCTGTATTTAAAATTTAAGTATATGTTAAAAAACTGACAAAATTAAAGCTAACATTAGAAGTGTGATGTCATTATATGCTAAAGAAGTTAGTTAAGCTTGTGCACAGTATTTTGGATTACAGATTTTAGGACTAAATACATTTTATGTAAATGTTTTACATTTTCATAATTTTATTACACAACGTGATATTTGTTGAGAGTAACTTGTATACAAGCGAAACCTTTATGATTTTGGATGTTCTGTAGGAACTAATAATTTCTGGGATGTAAAAAATTGATCAAAAAAGAATAAAATATTTTTATTTTGTCTGTCCATAAATACAATAAACATTTACTGTAGCTAACAAAATCTTTAAAGTTTTTAAGCATTTGAACTTAGAAAAAATTTGGTGCGAAACAGTTGATTATATCTTGTAGCCAGTCATGTGGAAAATTTTGTAGAGATCATTATTGTTTATAATATTAGTGCATACGATTTGCATCCAAAGCATTTTGTTCTGTGAAACACTGTTTCTGTGATATTAAGGGAAATTCAGACTTTTATAAAGATTGAGAAACCTATTCTTGCCCTGGCTAACAGTGTTGCTTGTGGGAAAACGTGTTATGAGTTAAGGATGTTTTGCGTAAGGACACGTTCCGAGAACATAAGCCATCCATTAATAGATGACTAACTGTAATAAAAAAATACTTAAAATGCATTCACAAATTAAAGGACTGTAACTCAGTGGCTGATTTAGAAATATGCATTTGGGTTGGAAAGGGGGAGGGGGATTTTGATTTTATGGGGAAAAAAAACACTACATATCTTAAATGTATGATTGTTTACAGTTACAGAACAATTAAATATAACATACATACAAGTATGTAGGACACATTAAATGTACTTGGATCATCATAGAACATCATCATAGAACAACACTCCAGTTTCCTTGAGACGACTGAACATACTTTCGCCATATAATGTTCAACACAATTTGATGGAGATGTAGGAGGGGGACTTCTACCCGGTAGCCCCCTTAAATCTGTCCCTGATGCAACTTAACATTGATGTTGATAAGTTATTATACTGCAAATTTCTTTAAATATCTCCATAAGTTAGTTTTAAATACAGGTATTTGCAAAAATATAACTATGGTCTAACAAAGGCAGGAAGAGCAACTGAAGGAGCAAGCCTTAAAACAAAACTTACACATAAACAATATTGCACTTTTCACACAATGCTTGTATTAATCTATATATATTTTAAACACATACTGTATCATGTGAGAATTAAGAATATCATTAAACTATGTTGTTCACCTGTTCTGTGTAAGATCCTCGGTACCATGGCACTATCACCCTCAGGTCCAAAGCCTCTTTGCTAATGTCCATAGTCTTCCGGACCTCATCTGTGGGACGTTCTATCGGTGGTATTTCCATACCGCAATACACAACGTCCCAGTCCACATTATACAAACCATCACCATCTGCATTATGAAATTATGTTGTTCAGATAAATTATAATTCCTAATGGATAGCACAAATCTTATAATTCATTTTCAAAATCTTTTACAGCTCTTTTTTACACAGCAGTACATTAGATGGAAAAGCTTAATTTTACGAAAACTATGATGTATTCATACAGTATTAAATAAGAATACAATAAAATGTATTGAAAAAACACATTATATTTTGTACTAAATAAACATAACATCATAGTTCATTATACTTTTCTTTCCTGCTTAGCATTAATAGGTTCCTTTATTCACAGATTACAAGAGAACTTACCATACTTAAAAGCACACGAGTCATCTTTCAAAATTTTGGAATGATTATAATTTCGGCAAGTAGACGGA
>PNEQ01002185.1:8658-19433 GCA_003012365.1 Medauroidea extradentata | reverse complement strand
GAGAATGGAATGGTTGGGTAGGGGAGGGGAAAAAACATGGAGCACCAAGTGCCTTATCATGAGCTCATAGCCAGACTTCCGTAACTCATTCTCACGTTGTCACCAAAACAAACTTTAATGCACTGGTGCCCATACCTATACTAGGCATGCATTAGTAGTCTACACAACATCATATACAAATATTTACTAAAGAAAGAAGCAGCTGTATTTATTTGGCTGTTTTATATAACTTTGTACTGACTAAAGTATCGTCAAAACAATTCCTCTACATTTGATAATAAGTTAATTAGTAAGAAAACGTAATGGATGATTGTATGTGAACGTAGGAAAACGTTGTGTACACTGTAGATAGATAACACAACTCAATGGTGTCTGATTGTCAGTGCTTTGCTTTAGTACAGCGTATGCAAATTATGGTACTTTCGCACCCAAGTATGCTGTATGTACAACAAATGAGTAAAAACCCCTTTACTTTAGTTTGACTTTCATTATTTAATCAATTAAATTATACACTATTAATATCAAACCTGTACAAATGAAAAATCTGGAGACAAAATACAAAATAGTACTTAATTTACAGAGTTTACATTTTACCATAAATGTGTTTCTTAAGACTGGACTCGCCTAGAGTTTCATATCATCAACTTTTTGCGAATCATGAAGATATTTCTAAACAAGTTTTTTCATTCACTTTTAAGAACACATTTTATCTTGACATGAGAATGTACTCCTGGATCATCACTATCTTCTTTGCATAAACTAATTATACAGTAATACATCACCTCAAAAAACAAATCTAAGAAAATGTAACTTGCAGCATTAATTTTCACCTTCTTAAAATATTTCGGCAGCCATCACTGGCGATGGCCAGAAAGTACTGAACTGTTGTGGTTCAGTTTCGGTAACCTGGAGTGGTGTCAGGTGCTGTTTGAGGACTTAGGGATGGGTCTTAGTAGATGTGAGGGGTGCTTCATTCGTCTGAGCTGCGCCTTCCCCTTTCTGACTTCGGACCTGCCACTCCACTGGCCATGGAGTGGTAGGCCTGGCAGAGGGAGGGGATAGTGTCGGCGGAGGGAGGGGGCGATGGTGTGCGCCTGGCGAGGAGAGGTCACTCTCGTGTCAGGAGTGAGGGAGACTGATAGTGCTTTGAAGCAAGAGTTCTCCGAGGGCGGCCCAAGTCAGCTGGATCAGCTGGACGAGTTGGGAATGGAGGAGGTGCCCGGATAATCCCCTGGGAAGTGAGGGGACAGGATTAGTGTTGGAGTGAGCGGGAGCTCGCGGAAATGGCTGTAAGTTGAGCCGGTGTAAGGACTTTTTGTCGAGACGGCAAGTCGGTAAGAGAGGAGCAGAAATCAGTTCACCTCGTCTGATGGGGCATTTATCGCTGCAGTGGTGAATGTAGGACTGATTGCCTGCAAAAACTCACGTGCGTGAAACTTTAAGTAGTGAAATGGTCAACAGCTATGGAGTTTAAGCTGTGTTGAGGGAAATTGGGGCACATCGGGAACGAAGCAAAAAACAATTCGCGAAGAACTAGTTCCTTGCCTACAGGGTCGCCTTGTCGGAGGTGTCAACAGGCTGTATGCTCAGTGGTTTCACGCTCGTAAACTTGACGTAAATAAATTGGAGGGCCTTAGGGGGCTTGTGGAGTAATCATTGAAAGTAGGGTGAAGTACTTTCTTAAGGGTGTTAAACGGTGGTCAGCCATGAATCAATGTGCTCGTTGTTGTTTTGTAAACCATGTCAATCTATAGTATTTATGTAACTGAATTGATGAAAAGACTTGGAGGTGAAGGTAAAGTGGACACAATTAATTAGGATTAAAAGATATGTAATTTGACGAAAATATATTGAGTTCCTACATGTTCTTGGTTTGTGTTTCTGATTCAAGGTTTTCTGTAAGCAACTCGATCCCCAATAGGAATAGCTACAAGCGTAAAGTGGTAACGATCTTGCGACTTGCCCTATGTGTAATTCGAAGTGTTTATTTTTGCCTAATACATAAAGTAATGACAGGGGGAATGGGGTGGTTTGGCAAGGCGATGGCAGCGTCTCATTGTTAGTCACTGCTACATTTTTAAAAGATTATCTCCAATTTTTTTTTTTATATTGTTTCTTGCCAAGTAACAACTGCAACTCTACAACTCCTATTTTACGGTGTGAATTTTTAAACCACATTTTTAGTTCCTGAGAGTACATTCGTATAATTGCTACCTCCATTAAATCCAGAGTAATTAAAATCAGAGGACTAGTGTAACAGTAATGGTCTAAATCCTTTTCCACAATAAGCAGGGTCTATGCATCACTTGTAAAGTGCTTCATTTCATTTCAGAAGCAGGTTTACCTACAAGAATTCATATTTTAACCAGTTGAACAACCATTTCTCCAGCATCTCATGAAGTACCTATACATTTTAAACTAAGGGGAAGAAAATCAACATGAATCTTTTTTCTTGTTCTCACCCACTGCTTTTACTGTAGTCAGTTTAGTTTATACGTGAAATTCTTCGCATTTCCTTGTTGACATTTTACACAAAAATACAGTGAAGAATTCACAGTTCATGTTTATTAAGAAATAATTCCAGGTACAGTAAAACCCTGTTAAGAATTTTCTGAAGGGACTGGAAATTTTGAACTTCTTAGCTGGGAAAACTTCTTAAAAGGGTCAAATTACTATTGTGTACATAGACATTGTAAAAATAATTCAAACATTTAAGGGCGAAAACTTCTTGAGTAGGAATTTCTTAAGAAGGTTTCACTGTTAATTGATTACAGAGTCATTGAAGTAAAAAAAAAAAAAAAACATGAAAAAGAAAACAAATACAACTTTATTCTTATAGTAAGACCATCGGTCAACATCCTTACGGCCATGGTTCGCATAATGAATGTAATAAAAAATAAATGTTGTAGTCAATATTGGCCTGAATATAAGACGATACTTTTTCCAAAAGAAAGAAATTACAAATACGGGGGTTGTCTTAAAATCATAGCCTACAATTTTGAGGTTGCGTTTTCAACATGCGTATGTATCGGTGTGTGTGTGTGTGTGCATGTGTGTGTGTGTGTGTGCGCGTTTATATATATATATATATATATATATATATATTACATCTTAAAATTAGATAGATAGAAACATGTACTCACAAAGTATCATGGATGTTAACACAAAAAAGACGACATATTTTGCACGGAAGGGCGAATAGCTACGTTTCGCCACGCATGGCTTCGTCGGGCGAAGAGAAGACACTGTACTGCAATATGGCGGACAGTAATTGGTTAACCTAGCGGCCAGGAAGTGAACTAGAGAAGTAGGCGGCAAATTTGAAAATGAATTGTAGTTATCGGAGGTTAAGGCCAGGTGGCTGTCTGTATTTTGTTATGTATTGGTGAGCCGGTTCCCATCGCCTTAGTTTTGCATTATTGATGGATGGTGTTAAGGCTTTCACCACTCTGGTTGTGTAGCAGGAATCAAAATCTAGTTTGTGGGATGCTGCATGAGCTGCAACTGACTTGTCTAGTGAGGTCACATTGGTACCAGCTAGAGCCTTTTTGTTGTCGGCCCTGTGGCAATTCATCCTCTGTTGGTAGTGAGACCAATGTACTCAGACGAGCAATGTTTACACTGTAGCTGGTAAATGAGGTTCTCTGTGGCACAGCTGTAGCTGCCTAGGATGGGGTAGGTTTGGTTAGTGAGTCTGCTATTGAACAACGCAGATGGTTGGTGTATGGCACAAGTGCTGCGATGTGGGCTATTGCACGGATGTGACCCCATGGTAGTGGTGGGTGTATTGACTATTGGACTAGACGGTAGTTTGGGGCGAACAAGTTTGTTTCGGAGATTTGTAGGGCATTTGAAGACCAGTCTAGGGGCTTTGGAAAATAGGTTCTGAGTGAGAGGTGAAGATGTTAAGATTTTGTGACCAGAGTTACGGTGCTGAGGAACAACTGGTCCACTATGAAATCCAACTAGCCATATCTGGTAAGGGGACTCCTACCAAAACCAGCAGCACTGACTGACATACCTCTAGTGGTACCCTATCATGAAGGTCTGGACAAACTCAAAGCCATCCTCAACTCTGGTCACAAAATTTTAACATCTTCACCTCTCACTCAGAACCTATTTTCCAAAGCCCCTAGACTGGTCTTCAAACGGCCTACAAATCTCTGAAACAAACTTGTTCGCCCCAAACTACCATCTAGTCCAATAGTCAATACACCCACCACTACGAAGGAGTCACAGCCGTGCAATAGCCCACGTTGCGGCACTTGTGCCATACACCAACCATCTGCGTTGTTCAATAGCAGACTCACTAACCAAACCTACCCCATCCTAGGCAGCTACAACTGTGCCACAGAGAACCTCATTTACCAGCTACAGTGTAAACATTGCTCGTCTGAGTACATTGGTCTCACTACCAACAGAGGATGAATTGCCACAGGGCCGACAACAAAAAGGCTCTAGCTGGTACCAATGTGACCTCACTAGATAAGCCAGTTGCAGCTCATGCAGAATCCCACAATCTAGATTTTAATTCCTGCTACACAACCAGAGTGGTGAAAGCCTTAACACCATCCATCAATAATGCAAAACTAAGGCGATGGGAACTGGCCCACCAATACATAACAAAATACAGACAGCCACCTGGCCTCAACCTCCGATAACCACAATTCATTTTCAAATCTGCCGCCTACCTCTCTAGTTCACTTTCTGGCCGCTAGGTTAACCAATTACCGTCCGCCATATTGCAGTACAGTGTCTTCTCTTCACCCGACGAAGCCATACGTGGCAAAATGTAGCGATTAGCGCTTCCTCGCAAAATGTGTCGTCCTTTTAGTTTGTGTAACTGTCAACCTCCATGATACTCTGTGAGTACATGTTTCTATCTAATTTTAAGATGTAATTAGTTGCCTAGTGGCCTTTGTTTCCCTATATTGAATATATATATATATATATATATATATACACACACACACACGTTATAAGTACCATTTTCATGTAATTTAAAAAAAAAAAAAAAAAAAAGATAACCGATAAAAGTTTTTCACGTCTCATAGCCGTAATAGGACGTAAACACGCAGTCTTTATTTCTATTGCTCCATTGACGTCATGGATATGCAACTACATAGAAGTAACATCTGCAAGCGCTAAAAGTACCATCTGTCGCTAGTTCTAGTGAGCGCCACGTGCATTACAGCGCTGTTGTATCGATCTCGTCACTAGTTCTAATGAGCACCACGCGCATCGCAGCACTGTTGCGACCATTTTGTAGCATTTTACTATGCAAATGTTCGTCGCTGGTTTCATCTTTGGTAGAATTTCTTTGTTTAGTATTTTGGTAAACACACATGTATAGTCTTAGAAATAGTTTTAAATAACTGCGTAAAAATGGACCGTGATAAAGTTGAAAAGTGCGGTACAATGACAAAACAAACAAATAAAGGAGAGATACGCAGTTACGATGTGAGATTTAAAGTTACGGTAGCAAAATACGCTATAACAACAAATAATTGTGCAGCTGCGAGTCAGTACGTGATCGAAGCAAACATTCGCCGTTGGCGGAAAGACCTTCCAAAATTACAAAACACTGCAACAGAACGCGTCAAGTATTTAGAGGCCTTGTGAAAGACATGATGAACTTGAAAAAACCTGTTTCTAAAGATTCCAAAATAATGGGGTTCATGAAATGTAGCATTTTGGATGCATTAGAAGGAAGCAAGGCTGATTTTTATTTTTCTATTTATATAATTATGGTTTTGGTTTCTTGTCAACATTTAATAAAATCATACAAAAGTACTGAAGATAAACAGATTTTACTGCAAAAGGAGGTAAGGGTCGTCTTACATTCGTGTCCATTTTATTTTTTTATTCTGCTATTTGTAAAAGGAGGGGTTGTCTTATTTTTGAGGCCGTCTTATATTCGGGCCAATACGGTATATATCCGTGGTTAATACCTCAGCCATAGAATACTGTCGTCAACACAGTTTTCTTTCCAACCTATAGCTACGTTTGTGTGGAATTCGCACTTGCACACTGTATGTAACAAACTGTAGGTAGCAAACAAAATAACTGCAGAACCGACATCAGGTGATTGTGATGTTTTGCTGTGATGTGTTTTCTATAACTAACAAATAATAATATTAGGAAATATACAGTTCAAGCTAAAAATGGCTTAATCCTTATAGTGTAAATTATTAAAGAACGATTAAAAATTGTTAACCTTAATACGTTTCATTGAAAAATATATCCGTTAAAATATCTAGTGCATTGTCGAGACCAAATTAGTAGTTTGTTTTAGTGAAATGTTTGTAATGCCGAACAACGTGGTGTGTATACAAATTTGCCTTAAGTACAGAATACTGGAAATAAAAGTTTGATTGTACATAGATATGAAAGGGAAAACAGAAAACAAGTACTCACCAAGTACAGTGGGGACAACATAATAACATTGTTCCAGGTCCTCATTATCTACGATCATGAAAGGCTTGCAAACTTTCACAAGATCCATAAAAAGCATGGTGTTGAAGTTCTTTGCAGCTTCAATCTCTCTGTAGGACATCATTAACTTTCTGGCACAGCTAATAACTTCCACCTGAAGCTCACCCACATTCATGAAAATAGGAAACTTGCATATCTGAAATTATATTTTCAAATGTATGAGTACAGTTCATTTAACAATATGGCAAAACATTTTATCCCATTCTTCTTCTTAAAATAAACTGTTTCCCATTTATCTTCACGCAGTGAAGCACTATATCATTAAATTCTGTTAGCCTACACTTCTGTTATACTGTACGTTGCAAACAAGTTTGATGGATGTTTTCAGATTATCATGGAGGCTAGGAATCACATTGCTCCACAACCTGTAGCATTACAAATTGTGTAAATACTTAATGCATCCATTTTTGAAGATGCACAAATTTTTCACCTTTATTTGAAATCACAAAACAATATTCAACGTGAATTTCAAAGGAAGTCATTTATCTTTTTCATGTGTGCAGAAAAAACTTCTTTGCTTTAACAACATAGACTGCATGTGTATCTGTAGAATTTCCTTTTGACTGTGAAAATTTTTAGAATATCAATATATATTTGAAAATGGTGTGTTTAGGTTAAGTGACATTATAATTTTGTTTCGTGTTGGATATCTACTGTGCTTTTTGTTTCGTCTTATCGTTGTGTGGCATGTAACTTGGATTTTTGATTTTTTTATTATTTTCATTTATTATCTGTTTCCTTGTTTTATTTGACCCAATTCCATTTTGAAATTTCATGTTGTGTATGTATCCCGTTTGCTAAAGCATACTCTGATTATTTATTGTTTTTATTATTTATTTATTTAGTTTTCTTTGACAGTCATTCATTTCACAATGGAGTATGTCCAAGCAACTAAATCCAGTTATGCGCTCCCATTGCACAGTTCTTACAAAAATCATAGACATTGTACATATTTACTCATCAATGTACTACAAACTACATGTTTGTTTATGTTTGACTTTACTGGATATTTTTTGACGTATGCTGTGTTTAATAATAATAATTTTACTACTATTTCAAATTAAATGATAAATAACATAATTATTTAGATTTTTAACCTCACCTGAACAATCATGTTTAAATTCAGTAATATAAAATTTTTGTTTTTATCGTATTTAAATTACTTCACTCTATTTTTTCATTGGGTTCTATTTTGTATGCACATTCTGGGAACTGTATTCTCTATGCATCGAGGTCATTGACACCTTTTTGGACTGTACATCCAATTTTTCATTGTTGTGTGATTAATTTGAATTGTCCCTTCTTGTTTTATCTCCCTTATGCCGAAGATGAATGCTGCAGGTCTTCCCAGAGAAGACTGGATACAGAGGAAATATCTGTCGCCATCCTAACTATAGTTCACACTGGGAGAGGTCAAACGTAAAGGGAGTGAATGCTTAACAAGTTTTGCCATTTTAACAAGAGAAATTTTTGCTGTGAACTAATTTAGTTTTTTTAGTGAACATGAAGCTATCGCTGACGCTAATGACTGTAAGACATTTATTTTAATGAACTGCGCTTGAAGAATTGGCTTTATTAACATCTCCATTACTTCCCCAGTCCTATGATTACTAAACTGATATACATAGCTGCCTTAGTATGTCCCCAAACCGTGACACTGAAAATGTATTTTTGGTACCCAAATTTGTATTTTAATTGGTATATTGGACAGCCATCTTATGAAGCTAAGTGTCACGGAACAGCTACAAATGCAACTGAATTTGACATTCCCCACTGGTATGCGACGCGGAGTTCTCATGTACTCTACCGGAACAAGCTGAGCACTAGCACGGCGCAAAACTAATTTGACATATAGGTATTTCATCTATATATATTTATAAAAATGAATCCCTATTTCTCTTGGTCATGCCATCACGCGTGAACGACTGAACCAATTTCACTATTTTTTTTTTTTGTTGTGTTTGTTATTGTCAGGAAAAAGTTCTTATTAAAAAAAATTTTTTTTAAATTGCGCGGAAAATTAGAAAATTTAAGAATACTTTATTATTTCTAATTTTTCCATAATTTTGTCTACATACTTCCTGTCTTAACGATGACTATAGAAATTGAATTGTTATAATTAATAAAAAAAGTGTGTTTATTATTCTAATGATTTATGATATACAATATTCTTAGTATATAAATAGTTTTGTTGGTATTTCGACACGGGAACAGGCGACATATAACTGGCCATTTGAAAAACATGGCTTTTTAAGAAACAAACAAAAATGAAAACAAACACTTAGCGAATGCCCTTAAGATTTATTTACTGACATTAATTATAACAATTCGATTTCAATAGTCATCGTTAAGACAGGACAACGTCTGTCGGGTCAGCTAGTAATTTAAAAATTCAAGATTGCAAGATTTCCAACCCAGTTAAAGTAAATGTTTTTAATAGTAAGACATTTGATTACTGTGGGGAGGTAGCAGTTAAGTGTTGGAGATTAGCACCTAATGTTTCTTTTTATCTTCGGTTCAGTTATTTTTCTTCTTCTAATTAAAATAATTTCTAAAGAGTTTCAATTCAAGTTTTGTAACCCTTCCTAGCTTGAATTGAAAGTTATTGGATGTTGGTGGTTGTCTGGATTTTGTGATATACTGATGGGCTAGTACACAGCACCTCAGTTATGCACTATTGTCCTACGGTGGAAGGCTCTCACCACTCTGGTGTTGTAACATGCATCAAAAGATAGTTTGTGGAAGACTGCATGTGCAGCAACTGGTTTATCTCTAACTTTAGGGTGGAACTGGCTATTGCTTGTTTAGTATCGGCCCTGTGGCCATTCATATTCTGTCCTAGTGTATTTGTGGTGAGGCCAATGTATTAGTATGTATCAGATTTTGGATATTGGTTGCATTGGCTTGAGAACACCGGTTCAGATCTGTAAAATACAGTATTGGCTCAGCACTATTATTTTTATCTCAGTCTACTTTCAACAAATTCCAAATTTCAGAATGACTAATTTAAGAACATATTATAGCATACAGTAAAATTTTTACGTATGGCACTTAAGGTGGATTCACTAGTCCACAGATTATACAGAGCAGAATTCAGAATTATCAGTATACCCATGATTTAGTGTTACGATTTATGCACCGTACTCATACATGGTGATACAGTAAATTCAGGATTAGCTGAAATTTTTTTGGACGGCGTTTTTGGAAAAAATCAAGCCTTTTGATTGGTTGTTCAGTTTCTGGATTGTCTGGATCTGCATGAACTGTGGACAGATGACTGTGGCTTTATTCACAGAAGCAGTTATGACAATAGAAAAATGTATACAAAGCAAAGACCTGTACAGGCAAAAACTATAAATATCATAGGCAGCATTCCTTTATGGTGGCACAGCCTCCACCATCTTGGGTTTTATATAAACCTTGTAATACAGATTGTTTGGAAATATATTGAATTTTCGGTTCTGCATTTCTACAACCAGAAGGTCATGGTGGTCGAGCAGTCAGACCTCTTGCCTTCCACCTAGACAATCCAGGTTCCATTTCTGGTAGGTTCGGTCCCAAAATTTTTCCATGTGGGAAACGTGGTGGAGGTTGCCTTTAGTCAGCAGATTTTCTTTGGGAACTTCCAACATTCCCCTCATCTTTCTTATTCCATCGCTTCTCCACACTCATCTCACTTCATGTCATTCATTCCTCGGACTGGCAGGCATCAGGAATGTCTCATTAGGTGAGCAGCCGGCCCAGCCTTCACCCTGGCCTTTTCTCCAACACAATGTGACCCTGCAAGAACGCGGGATGGTACAGTAGTTTTACTTTCAGTTCTACGACCTCAATTTATAAAAGGACTACATTAATGTTATACCGTATTTAATATGTCTGGTAAGTACTTTTATAAACCCTATTATTGGTGCACATATAAAAATAATTTAAAAACAAAAGTTAAGGCAGAAGCAAAAAATGTATAAACTCAAAAGTGGCATCGGAAGTACCATCTTAATGAAAGTTTGCTTCACTTCACTGGTAGGGGTGTGCGATATTTTGAAATTTTGTATCGCGATATTTTGAAATTTTGTATCGCGATACGCGTGATACATCGCGATACGCGCAAATAATGTAACGTTTGTTAACAGAAAATCATTTTGTTTCATTCTGGCTTATTTCAAAACAAAATATGTGATATGCCAGGGGCAAAAAACTAAAAATCCGGTTGGTGTAATGCAGCAGAATTATTCAGATACCAGTGAATATATAGGTACCATATTTACTCGTGTATAGCATGC
>PNEQ01002183.1:37374-51965 GCA_003012365.1 Medauroidea extradentata | reverse complement strand
AGTTCGTGCACCGTGTGACTTTGAAATATTATTACTAAAAGTGTTACTATTACTAAACATACTCTGCTCTCACCCAACATACATAAAACACCCTTGCTTACTGTCTACTTGTCCTATATATAAAATGCTTATTCAAAATAAACGTTTTACTTCTATTTTCTTGGGGGATTTTTGGTCCGTTGTGTTAGCACACTGACCCGGTGTCGGATCGCGTGCGAGGTGCTCGCCCCTGGTTGCACCGGGTTAACCCCAGACTTTCACTGCGCTGGGGAATAACCTCGTGAAGCACTCTTATAGGTGTGTCGCGAGTAAAAAGGCTGGGGTCTGACGGTGTCAAACTCTTCCGTTCAAATATACATTATTTATTTTAAATATTACACTTTGGTTTAAGAAAATGCGATATTAATTAATGCCATTTACTAGAGAAGCACAGCTAAATATTTGTAAAGTGTAATTTATGTGCATGTATATTTGCAACATTAGTTGCTTCATTACAGACATTAGTTTCAATGCATCTGAAACAGAATATAATGTAAAATAAATTAATGTTTTTTTTTGCAGAGTTCTTTTTATAACATGAAATTATAGTTATTTTTTAAAATAAATAATATTCATCTCTAGAATTTTTGTGAGCGAATATGCACGCTACCATAGTGCTACAGAACCCACATGTCGTGCAGTCCATACATATTTACCTCATATAATGTGCAGATTCCAGTTTTTCAGTTACTACAGCATTTCCTTTTGTATTTGATGAAGTTCGTTACAATCAGATTATTTCCGCTAATAGTAAGATTCTTCTATCATACTAAGATTCTTCTATCATACTAAGATTCTTCTATCATACTAATTAACGATTTAAATGCCCTAGTTATCACACAAACTCAAATTTTTTAAGTCGAGATGGACATTCAAATAGCCGTCCTTTTGTCGACCAACGATGCTCACTTCATGCACTTATTTTGTATACGAGTCAAGACAGTGGAACATACCGGTTTTCAAATAGGCCAGTTCGTAAGCGAATCCTACCATTCAAAATAGTAGCTCATTATTTAGTATAATTCTGTGTTTGTTTATGTCTTTCTAATGTTTACTATGCCTTTTTAAATGAGCCATCACTATCTGTTTAGTCATTACTTTTCTTTTTATTCAATTGCGTGAATACAAGTTACATCATTATGCTCATGGAACAGTAATAATCATTCCCGAAAGCCATTTGGGACTCTAAACCTCAAGCAAAGCCAATTCAGAATTTGTAATGTAATATTTGCATGTAGCTTTCAATGTTTCATGTTGTATGCAGTTTCTGCGTGTTTAGCGACCGACGTCTCCCTGAGCCCGCCTTCAGCTTTAGCAGTTGACTGGCAGCGCGTAGAGGCGGTTCGGCTTTGGGTTCCCCGGGCACCTACAATTCTTTATCATCAATCATTTAAACATGCAATAGTTTTTATAAGTCTCTGAAACTTTCAGTATCTAACTACAGTGTCCAAGGTATACCACTCATCACTGTCGACAATTCGCACCCAGAGGTTCCTATTTCATATATGTTTATTGTGCCGTCAGGCTTTTGTGCAGCGCCGCCCTTTGGATGGGCCATGTCTGAGCCTGCTTTGGTCATCGCCACTTATTTGATGTATCAGTGGAGTACTGATTTAAGTTAACGTCAATAATAATCATATACCCTTGAATTCTGCGTGTGTTATTGACTTGCTTGCTTCTTGGTGCATCAGGGCATGGGACCCTCCCACCAGACTCGTGTATTTAGCTGTACAGGTGCCCAAAATCCGTGTCGAGTGTGTTTGATGAATCAGGCGCAGGAATAGCCTTAATACTCCCTGAACGTAAGTATATCACAATGGAGAGGGAGGGGAGCTCTGAAGCTCGGTCGTCGGCCACGTGACCCTGAGACGTCGCTGCTGCACACCAAATGCCAGTTCTCCGCGGGACACTCAGTCTCACCTCTATAGGTAATCAACTTTATTGGGACCTCTCCTTGACCCTCGCTCCTGTCAAAGGTACGTAAAACTAAAAACTGAAATTAAATTATTTGGCACATCAAAACACTTAGAAGCAAGGAAAGTATCAGGTGACACATCAAATGGCAACACTAATCACGTGACACCACCTTTCATACAGAGAACATGTGCACAGAGCATTGTTATGCCCTGCACTCAACCTTAACATCACAACTAAATTTACAATTTGAAGACAAATACAGTACAATCAAAACAAACAATTATGTATATCAAGAATGAAGCTTCTATTTCTTTTAAGATACAAAGTAGTAGGATACAACAGGTAGCAGGTAGTTTGTGGAACTTTAAAGCAGCAAGGAACACAAGAAAAGAATACAAAGAAACAAAAGAGAAACTGGCAGTACGATATACAGAGCAAAGAAAAACTAATTAGTTTATAAGTAAATTTCATGTCTAGGCAGGGTGGGAGCATGTGCGATATGGCTTTGCAGGTTTTTTTTTTTTTTCAGTGTTAGTAATTTCTAGTGTTTTGTTCCACGACTAATGTTTATGTTTTTCGATCATTACACTAAATAAGTAACTAATACAGCGGTGCCCTAGATAGACTCCGCTTGATAATGATGTAATATGGAGTAAATTATCCCACAAGTGTTCATGTTTTTACTATTTCTACTATTTTTCCAGTGTTGATTTTGTGTATTTTTAATGTGTGCATGTGTGTAGTTTGTGTCACGTTAAAGACTCTTTCGCAGGCTTGGCTACGCATTATTAGAGCCACTGATCAGTCTGAGCATGACGCTGGGCTGAGATACACGCCCAGGTCAATTAGTTTTGTGCTAATCATTTTAGTTTTCAATAGTTTTAATTTACCGGAACAGTTTTGTTTTGACCCGGGGCTCCTCACCGGCTGCCAGTCACCACACCCAGTGGCTTCGTTTTATACTGTAATTTTCACAGCCTCTCTATTTACCATATACTCTTGTATAGCGCACCCTAGTATTAGGTATGTACCGTGATTTTTGCAACAAGTTCCAGGGGAAAAATTTAAGTGCCTTGTGAGCATGTAATAAAAAATCACGGGAGTAAGAGACAGTGAAGCATCGCTTGGGAGGCTACAATGACTGGGCCAATGGGGGTGGGGGAAGAAAAAAGGAAACTTGACTGACAAAGCAAAGAGAGAGGAAAGAGGTTGTTCACGCTGGCTAGAGAGTGACGACAGAGGATGGTGGTTTGCCAGAGGGGATGGGTTGTAGTTTGCCTCTCCCTTGTCCACAGCTATCTATAAATAGCCTCCCAAAGTCACTTGCAGGCTACAGTAGGATCATGTATGTGCCTGCGCCTGCACAACACTCCCTGCAATTTCTTGCTGTGCTGTGTCTGCCCTTCCAACCCAGAGAACGCGACACAACAGCAAAGCAAACTTGCCTTTTAATACTGTCCGGAGTTGTGGAGAAAGCAAGGCTTAGGAATGCGGCTAGTGGTGACAAGCAGAGGACTGTGGCCCCAACTGCCACCCTGCCTTGCCTTACCTTCCCTCTCCCAATGAAAAAATAAAATACAGTATTAAGACTCACCTTTTTTGCTCCCTTTCCTTCCCCACAAAAATAGCTGATTACGACACGTCAAAATTACCGTATTTACTCGAATCTAAGACGCCATCTATTCTAAGACGCACCTGCTTTTTCGGGAAAAAATTTGAGTAAAAAAGTTTTTACTGATTCTAAGACGCACCTGCTTTTTCGGGAAAAAATTTGAGTAAAAAAGTTTTTACTGATTCTAAGACGCACCTTGCTTTTAATATATCAAACAATCCATCCACGACTTGCCCTGAACTGGTGCCGAGCGATGCCAAGTCGCGTTGCAATCTCTATTGCCTTCAATTTGATTATTTCGCAAGATACCGCGAATCCACCATTCCGTTGCTCAACAACGAAATTTTTCACCTCCTCTTCGATTTGTGGGAAACTGCCACGTTTCGACCCTTGGAAACCCTTCCTTGTACTTCTTGATGCAAGTATTGCATGACGATCTTTCCTCCAACGACGAACATTACACTCTCTGATTACAAAATGTGAGCCTGCTGCTCTATTACCATTATTTTCTGCGAAAATAATTACTTTTTGTTTAAATGAAGCTGTGTAATGTTCACGTTTATTTGCCATTGTAAACAAAGTACGAAAGTCAAAACAAAATGCAGTTGCTGCTTTACGCACTAGATAACAGCGCTGTTCCGTACGCGTCATGCATAGTTGTTGCTTTACTCGCTAGATGGCGTAGAAGCGAAGCTGGCGTTGACAGTCATGGCGGATGATGTTTACGTGTACACGT
Organism: Medauroidea extradentata; assembly: GCA_003012365.1. Lineage (NCBI taxonomy): Eukaryota > Metazoa > Arthropoda > Insecta > Phasmatodea > Phasmatidae > Medauroidea > Medauroidea extradentata. Next base: position 47,661 of record PNEQ01002183.1, on the reverse strand, counting down.
GCGCACGTTTACAGAATTAGCTTGACATTTACCGTAAGGCATAAATATAATCTTACGAAAAATTTTTCTGTGTGAAACTATGACAAAAGTTACTACATACATTACTATACAGTCTTTAAATAATAAAAGTTACAAAATTCGTATGAGCCTAAATGCTTGTTTTTATGTAGTACGTTCACCTAGACGCGTTTACTTAACTTTCATTTTTATTAGTTTTATTATTTCTATTAAAATAACTGTAGCAAAAGTATGCACAGTGCAACGAAAAATGTATGGATACTGTATATAGCGTAAAAAAAAAGTTTTTTTTTTGCCATAAAAATCATTGGTAGTCGATTGTAAGACTCCGTGTATAGTGCGCACCCCTGAATTATTAGTCGTTTTTGAATAAAAGTGTGCACTATACACTAGTAAATATGGTACTGCTAGAAATAATATTTCCTATTTGTTTTATATATATGTAAGAAGATTCCATAAAAATGGTGCGAACAAAGTAGTTTTAACATTACAATCGGTAATTAGTGGCTGTTAACAGTGTCTCATGTACCAGCATGATACACACCAGGGCTAAGTACCAGTGTTAAATACGGATTTGCTGCTCGCAGTAGGTCTACCAGAAAATTCAGATACATTCTTGTCAAGAAAATAAAAGCTACAAAGAAACACGATTGCAAACCATGATTTATTACACCACAGTAAATGCAAATAGAACAAGGTGAGGAACAATTATACATATACAATAATGAATATAAACTGAATATATGCTACATTCTGGTAGTTTCGTAGTCTTAGGTACGTATAAATGAGATTCCAATTTGTTTTGGAATACCTGTATATATAAAGATAAAACAAATAATTTTTATCTATGCACAAAAAACTGCATACATAAAATATGAATAGTTGTCATTCTGAAGTATTACCAAAAATCAAACAATAAAAAACAAAAACAAATATTTACAGCACATAACACTTTCATTTCTAAACTACACCAATTACACGATAACAATTCAAAACTTAATGTGAGAAATTTTTAAACACACTAACAAACAACTGCTATCAGCCTATTAAAAATTACACTATTCTCAAAGCTGAATCACAAATTACAAAAATATAGAGACATTGGAACGTGTAATTCACACGTGCTAGTCTAGTTTATCAAAGACTAGCAACAGTAAGGTAATACCTGACACGAAACACACAGTACAGTATGTGATGTGGTTATACTACTGCAATATTTAGCACAACGCCACAACCTGCTGCAAGCCCATCCACCATGCCACTATCTGCTAAACACACACTGCAACGCACCACACCGCACTCCTCTCGGGTGCCGACGTGGGGAAGACACTCCAAAAAGCTTCGCCAATCCTCTGCCAACAGTCCTCGGGAATGCAATTGTGCAGGAATGATGCTGTCATGATTACTTACAGCCGGGTTCTTCGCGACACTCACAAACCCATAACAACTATGTTTCATGCGATCGCTTTTGCTTCTGGAAGGAACTGCTCCCAATATTTTATTAACTGAAACAAAAAAAAAAGTTATCTTGGAAAATGCCCTGTTTAAAAAACACACTAATGCAATTTGATAAATCAGTAAACATTTCTGACATTAGCTTTGTTGTTTCAATTGAACATAGCTGAGTCATGTTAAATTAGAAAACTTAAATTTTGTAGTTGGTATCCCTAATGTGATATTTTATGTGTACAGTATATATGTATCTATAATGTATGTGTGTACGTATCTATAATTTAAAAAGAACATTTAACTAGTAAAATAATGCAACTGCATGTGTGTACACTATACTCCTAAAACTGAAAGAAAAAACATTTAAACATGTCTTGTGATGCCCTACGTAAGGTTCACGTCAGTAATGGTTCAATAGGAGACTACCTGGTAGGACAACAGCAGAACAGCCACCTACCATACCAACTAGCAGAGTCCCTACAGAAAGATACTGCAGCAGTTTCAAAAGGAAACAAGGTAGTTACTGATGAAAGGAAGAGTAGGTATGTCTTATATCCAGTTCTACTGTGGGAGACCACTTGATTGGACTGGGGCCCCGACATCAAACATTCAGGTTCCACATAACTTCAAACCTACCTTCAACCCGGCCACCCTCTTCACTGTGTTACATTGGCAAAATTTCTGTTTTGACTCCACTCCATGTACCTACCTCTACCATGGTACCGTAATGTAGCTGTAGCTAGCCAAGGACAGGTAAAACAATCAACAAATAAATCAACGTTCGTCAAGGTACCAAGGAATGAACACTTGCAAAAGCGTTCCGAGAGGGAAACAGTGAAGTATAAGTAGCTATTTGAACAAAACATTTCAACAGTTATTTTCATGATTGTATTACACATCTCCACAGAGAGGTGTACATGTATTTCTACAGGACTTTATGTAACAGTTGCAATAAATTGCTACTCCAGCCCAAACTACCATACATTAACCTACAAGACACTTAGAAATTATTTCTCACTACATGGGTACCTGTGTACCAGCATAAACTGCCAACTCGGGCGAACTAAAACGTTCTCTACACATTTTGTACCTGTTTCACAGTGACTACATTATAACTGATGACCACCGGGACAGTAACAGCACAGATATAAAACCAATGTACAGTTTATACAGCGCTGCTTTTACAAAATGTTCAGCTGACTTACCTGCTGCTGATGCGACATTAGATTTTCCAAGTAACTGATGATGATAGCCTTGAAATCTTTCACCCTGTTGGCTTCAAATCTTTCCATTTCTTTCTTTATCATTTTGGAGATGTTGTCAAACTCTTCCTGCCCACGCTCTACCTTTGCTTCCCACTATAACAAATATTCAATATGCAAACATTGTTCACAACAAATTCACAAAGCAAGAATAAAATACATAGTTATGATTTTAATTTTTAATATATTATACACATGCAATTATTTTGGAGTAAAAAAAAATCACCTTACTGGGAGGAAAAGAAAAAAATACCACTTTAGAGTTTTTTAGTGGTCAAAGGCCAATCTTGGGTAACCTTAGATTTCAAAAGGGCAAGATTAACGAGGTCAATTTCAAGAACTTGAGGCCTATCAAAATCTGGGCCAGACTACTAATTTTGTCAAAAATTTGCTTCCCTCCATAGACATCAGCATGGACATAAACACATAAGAACTCTCATTGGTTAAAGGTTAAATAACAAACACCAACAAAAACCAGAACCAAACAAACAAAATAAAATTGCCAAGAGAACTGCCCGTACATGTGAAGATATAGGTCAGCTTCAATGCTGCCGACATATAAGTGCCTGTACAAGGGAGATTCAATAGCTAGGTCATAGCAGAGATTGGTACAGGCAGTATGTCTTGATGGGAGATTCCTTGGAACCTTACACAACAGCAAGCATGGATGATTCTCTGGAACAAGAACATACAGTAAAAACCTGAAAAGACTGTAGTCTTCAATCCCAGCTTCCAGCCTCTCCATCTATTTCCGCCTTCCCACCAGCTCTCCACCAGCACTCAGTCTTCCCCTTTTATTTGCACACTCTTCCACTCCTTTTACAATCTATCCCTCTACCTTCCCTGTGGTTTCTTCTTTCACATTTGTAATTTGTGCATTCTTCTTGGAATTTTTTCATCTTCATCACATATCCCTATTAATTAAACCTGTTTCTCTCTATCCTTACTTGCCTAAGGTGTTAACATTCCCAAGTCTCTCATTTCACATTCTCTCGATTTTGATTGATTTTATCCCACTGTTCAAAAATTTCATCTCGCTTGTCTGCATTTTGCTTATACAGTAGAACCCCGATTTAAAAAGGCCTCATGGTGCCCGTTTATGACCTCGTAAAATTGAGGACCCGTAAAATTGAGGAACCGTAAAATTGAGGACTCATAAAAACGGGGTTCTACTGTATATCTTCTCTTCATTACCCATGTTCCAGCTGCATACATATTGGTACAAAATACATTTGGTATAATTCGTAAAAAACTTTCTTGTCTTTAGTGGGACATTCTTGCTCCATACCAGACTCCTTGCCTGTTACAGTGACTACTGTTTGCCTCACTCGTTCACTCATAACTTTTCTGTTGCCTCCATTCTCATCTATTACACTTTCCAAGTATTTACAATTTTTCACCCTCTTTGCTTGTTCTCCTGCCAGTTTTACTTCCATGCCTACTCTCCTATTTCTTCTGGATGTTTGCTATTTCACTGTTCTCACACAGAACCTTTTACCGTACTGTCTTTATGCTTTCTTCCCATGCATATAGTTGTACCTGCATGTTTCACTCTTTAGATCTCCACATCACAAGGTTGTCGGCAAAAACCATAACTTCCACCTTTTTCTTACCAATTTTTCTATCACTTCACCCATCAACACTATGAACAGTAGGGGTGACAGTGCAGTTCCTTGTTTCAATCCATTTTTCTGTTCCAAGTCCTCTGTTTTCTCATCTTCCACCCTCACACAACTTACACTTCTCTGTAACATTTATTTCACTCTATATACAATCTCCCTCCCTCCTCCATTATTTCGTAGGGCTTCCCATACTTTATGTCTGTATACACTGTCACATGCTTTTTCTAAATTGCGGAATGTCATCAACAGATCCGTCCCGTACTCATAACCATGATCTTTTAGTTCCCTTATTGCAAAAATCAGGTTCACCGTAGAGCTTCCTGTTCTGAGGCCAAACTGTTACTCCTTCAGCTGACTATCCACACTCTTTCATATATTTGTTAAGAGGACTGCAAAGATATTTATTAAAGGAATTAAATTAATAATGCTTATTAGCAAGGAAAATTTCTCAAAAGGTTTAAATTACTGTCTGCCACTACCTCTGAGTACTCGAACAGGTACTGTATTTACTCACGTAAGGGCTACCATTGCGTGATGGCCACGCCATTAAAGGCTTAAAGCAGTGTATATATATATATATATTATATACACTTATTAGTGCTGAGCGAACCTCTGTTTTCATGTTCCGAACCGAACCGCACCTAACTAAAGCAAAAAAAATTCGAACTGAACCGAACCTAATGCAAAAAATATTCTTTCTAACTCAAACGAACCCATGAAATAACTGGTTCAAAGCTCTACCATTTTCTACCCTTTTCTGCTGCTGACACTTTTCATTACTTACAAGACGCTCTCTCAAAGTTGTGTCAGTGATATTCCGTACCAAAACATTGAATGTTTTGCACTTGGCAGCACGTTTGAAAAAGTTCCACAAAACTGATCTGGTGCTTTTAATAGGTTGATCACAATGGTCGGTATTATGCACGTGTGGGATACCTTCAAAATATGATGAAGTTGAAGGAAATGATATACTGCTAGAAGAAACGCTAACTGTTTGCTGGGCTGACGTACGCTGTCCATCGGGCGAAACTTTAGAAATTTTTTGCTGTGGTTGTTGACCTGGATCATCCTCACATTTTTGCAGTTTGTTGAGCCAACACTTCCGCTTACTCATCGCAGATAACGTATGATCTAATGAAAGTCAGAAAATATGTAGCAAGTGTACTGCGTGCTCATTGAAAAAACCACAACAAACAAAACAACGGTGCACAACAGGCGGCCAAGCGAGCTACGAATGTTGTAAAAAAAAACTTAACAGTAGATACACCATACGGTAAAAAAATTACGTTAATATTATGTTTTATTAAGCAGTCTATATGAGTGTACGACATATAAATTCGGAAAAGTGAATCCCGTTAGTTATCCATTACAATTAGTAACGAATTGTAATTCTTATAACAGTTTTTAAGTTTTATAGCAGACGCAACTGCAAATAACTAAAGTTGGTATTGGTAACCATTAAATCGCCACGCCGTGGCTGCCATATTGCAACTGTTGTCCGTGTTGTGTTTACTTTTTACCGTGTTTACGTTTATGACCGACTGCAGAATTATATTCAATAAAGAATGAATTTAAAACACCAAGTAACACAATACATTATGTCCGACTTCTTTTCATTTCATTTTTTTTCCTTAGGTGTTTTTATCTGCTCGTATGAAAGGTAAGATAACTTAAGTTTGTGTAGGTAGAAAATTAGGCCAATTGGTCACGACGTAACCCTATTTATTTTATGCCGTAAAATAAGGAAATGAATCACGGATGTTTGAAGTGAAATTTAAAAAATTTTAACTTGGTACGTAGGTACGTTTGCCCGTTTCACAGTACGTGTACGCAGACGCAAATCTATTTCGGACACACAAAGATCTTTTGCGTTTCAAGATTGCAATGCTAATTATCTGGTACATCGTAACATATTTCTTGCCTTTTTTTTTTTACCAATTTGTGTCATAGTACAAGCCTATCAGTTTGAAAAACTGTGTTTTTCTAAATCTCGGACGTTCAGTTTTTCGAACATTTTTTTGAGACGAGACGAACCGAACCCTTATGTTCGGTTCAGTTCGAAAATTTCGAACTTCGCCCAGCCCTAATATATATATAAAATAAAGCATTTCACCTTTTTCAACAGCAGAGACACAATAGAGTGAAACTCTGTTAAGACCTTTTCCACAGGACCAGGTTTTGTGATCGCTTTAGACGAAAAAACATCTTGGCCAGAATGATAAAAATGTGGAATATAGAAAAAAATTTTGTGCCTGACATTCCCTGCAAAACATGACAGTTGCAAACGTTCCGTCGATCGGAAGCGCGGCGCACCTAGATTCTCAGAATTTTGTGCCTGCAAATCATGGCAGATGAACCGAGCATCTAGCTACCCAGTCTGCATGGCACGCACCTAGATCCTACATAACCTATCGCCAGACAAGTCACACTCTCTGGTTGACTATGCACTGTCGATAACGTAGCAGCATCTGGAGAGTTGTAATGTTTTAAGTGTGACAAATACTTTTACAAACTACTTAAGGAAATAGTAACTTGCAAGTTATGTACCGTAAAATATAAACTCCTTACGTGGAATTATTTTAAACAAGTTTCACTTAACGCACATGAAAAGGATTAACAAGATTTTTCAGTCTTATTTCTCCTATGTTTAGTATGCACCCCGGAAATGTTTTTATTTTTGGAGAAATGGTCATCCTATGAATGAGTAAATATGGAAAAAACGTGTACGCCTAGATGTAAGTTATATTTTACACCAAAATATCTTTTAAAGGTAACTTTTATAAAACCCCTCATAATGGCAGCAACCCATTTTTCGGCCCAAAAATTTGGTCATAAATATGTGGCGATTATGCAAGAAAATACGGTATGTATAGTTTATAGTAACCAGCATGGATGCTTCAACAACCTAGAGTGCATATGCGTTGACATGCTTCCATAACGCGTAACATCTGTGGGTATGGACAGAAAATGTTATCCACATGAGGTACTAAGCGCTGGTGCGCAGATTATTAATATGTCTACAACTGAAGGGAAGGTACATACCTCTACAACCTCGAGGCCAGCTTGATTGTTTTTGTCCTGCTTGCCAGACAACTCCATCTTGGCCTTCTGCTCTCGCTTCTTGTTGAGCATCTGTTGCGAGTGCTGCCAGTTCTGGTATACCTTGACCCGCTCGTGGAACACATCCTGCAACAATGACCAGCCGAATACTGTACATCTCTGCGTAGGTGGCAATAGTGCTTCTATTACACCTCAGCTGATCATTCAGAGAGAAGACAAACAGAACAGGAACATATAATAACGATCCATTATTTCTTGCGTGAGCAGATGTGCAGTCATAATGTTTTTCTGGCTTATACCAGGTTGTCCATGTGGTGAGTCAAGGCGCACTGAGTTATGGAGGCGGTGGAAGTGAGGTTGGTAACACCTGATGGCCGCTAACATACCACCAACAATTCCATCGCTGCCATAATTGTGTCTTAAATCACCACTGGATTAAAATAGTTTGAGGCAGTGAAATACAGTAGAATCCTGATTTACAGAAATGCCACGAGACCTGAAAATGTTTACTCTAAATCAACGTTCAACTAAATCTGACTTCATATTTTTTCACCCCCCCCCCCCCAAAAAAAAAAAAAAAAAAAAAACTTGTTACGTTGGAATTTAAGGCAATTTTAAAAAAGTATGTTGGCTCAAAACAATAACAAAACATATTTTCTACCAACAAGTAAGCCACAGCCATGAAATGAATTTTGCGAAAAAACTTCAAAAACCTAATTTGGAACACTTGGCAAGCGTGCGCATGGTGAGTTAGGCCGTCTTTGCATGCATCAACACGTGAGAAGTAATGATTAATACTGCCGAGCTGTCATTCTTTCCATCACTCTCCCACCTGCTCCACCAACAAAATTCAGGATATTCCCATGAAAACGAAGTAATGAAAACTTAATTAAAAGTTCGCAAGACAACAATAAAATAATAATTAAATACGCATTGTGGCGGCTGTCATTGCAGCTTGTAGGCAGCCGCACTCGCGAAATAAACTCTGTCTGTTGGCTAAAAATACTTCGCACTCTTAGCATTTTTTTTAGCATCAGAGAAATAAATTATTTATGTTTACAGTAATAAATTTGTTGTAAAAAGTTTGCATAAACATTTTTTTAAAAATTAATTGGCTGGATTTATCACGGGACGTAAAAGTAAATAATCACGCTGGACACCACTGCAACCTGTCGGTAACAGAATTTATAGAGCACGCTGCACTGCAGCACATTCGAACAGAGATGTGAAGCACTATTTGTGCATTAGTTCCTGCACTGTGGAGACGGGATACCTAGATGCTAGTTCACTCGCCAGGTGCTAGGTTGAGAATCTACACACGCATTTGTTACGCAACACAGCGTTGATCACTCGGTCACGTCCACACGTGCTTATCTCAAAGTCATTCCCGCAGCCAAAGTTTTCAACGAATTTTAACGATTTTTTTTGTTTCTTGGCTGATAGTTAAAGCTTATTTACGGAGAAATAAGCATATACTGTGGCAATTGCTAGCATTTGTAATCGACTTGCATTACAATTAATATGTATTCCATTTTATCAAATTCACTTGGTTATTTAATGAACTTTTTTTTGTTATTTTTGAAGGTTCCTAAAAATCCTTTCGTTAAATTGCTGTTTTCGTTATTCCAGAGTTAGTTCAATCGGGGCTCTACAATACGGCTGCTATGCAGTTGCACAAGAAATTTATGTTCTTGTTTGGAAAGATAAGACAACATTCTCTCACAACAGTATCTAGCTTGAAAAGTTGCACTACTCGGCAAGGAGCTCAAGTGAAGTGTGCACGTACGTACCTTGATGGCTCCGAACAATGCCACGTAGTCCTTGAGCAGCTCACATAGGATGGCAAAGTCAGCGTTGGCCTGCTCATTGTGTAGTGCTTCCACCTAGAGGGACACAGCATAGCAAACCACATTGGCACAATACCTTCCGCTGCAATAAAGTACTTTACACTGAAAATAATTTTATCAAAACTAAAGTAAATCTACTGATTTGAACAAACTGTACACCATCCCACAAAACCAGTCATGAAAATAAAATTAAAACTAGTTATGGTACGTTGTAATCCAAAAATGAGTATTTTTCAGTTGTCCTGGTTATCTAGATACATAGGTATTTCACACAGTTTCTCTGCATTTCATTTAACACGGTTCCTTGCAAAATTATGCATTTTCATTTATAGACATTCTGATTACAGCTATTCCTGAATAGTTATCCTCTCTTTTTTAACAGCTTTCTGAGAGGGCAGGATGCCGGAGTGTGGGGGAGACAGGACACAGAGGGGAAGGATGCGGGAGGAAGGACATGGGGGGGACTGGGAAGAAGGTTGCGGGAGGAAGGACATGGGGGACTGGGAAGAAGGTTGCGGGAGGAAGGACATGGGGGGCTGGGAAGAAGGCTGGCGGGGAGGGGAGCAAGGGGGAAGGACGCAGGGTGGGTCAATGTCGGGGTTAATAAAAAATAGTGGGTAATACACAAAGGTAATTATTTAAAAAATGACCCATGTAGCTCAAAAAATCACAGTTACAATGAAAGTTCATAATAAAGGGTATTATGGTTTATCACATTTGCCCTTTACCAACAACTTTAGTGCACCATCACTATTATACATGTAAAATTATTTGGATATAAGAACAATATGCTATTAAGACAATTTTTGTTGCCACTGAGTTGTTATAATTAGGGACATGAAATTTTCGCGAACCGCGAAATGGCGCGAAATAATGCGAAAATCGACAAAAAATCATTATTTCACGAAATTTCGAACTTATCTACAGTTTACACGAAATGTCCGCGAAATGCGCAAAATTTCGGGCGATTTTCACAATAAAATCCAAGTTTAGTACGTTTTTTTAAGCAGATGAGTTGAACAAACGTAA
>PNEQ01002183.1:0-36374 GCA_003012365.1 Medauroidea extradentata | reverse complement strand
AGTGTGTAAGATTTAAATTTACCAGTGGGTAAACCTATTTTGTTGGTTACTTTGTGTACCGGTACTGTATATATTTGTTGTAGAGACCTTTAAACGGCTCTAGTCTCAAAAAAGAGTTTAAGTGTACTTGGATTTATTTAGTTAAACATTTTTTCACTAACTTTATTTGACGAAATATACCAATTTTTATGACGAAATTTTAACATTTTTATGACTAAATGAGAGACTTATTTACCACAAAAGTGGGTCCCTAGTTATAATGCAATCCCACTGCATTTTAAAAATAAGGTTCCTTAAATTGAGTTCTCAATGTTGTTACATTGATGTACTATCATTAAATCAGGGCAGTGGTGTATAGTTGGCGTATTCTCCAACCTTTTTAAATATGGTTGTCACTCTAGCAATTTAAAATAAAATCATCTTCAAGGCACCACAAATAATCTGCCCATTGATAATAAAAAGCTGAATATACTGGCTGTTTAGGAGACCACAAAAAAATTTAAGCCCCAACACTTGTGAAGAAGAGCACGGCACACAGGTGAGGAATACTGTTACAGGATAGGCAGGGAGCATGGGAAGCACATACCTTCTCCTCGACATCCGCAAGCTGCGAGAGAGCGCGGGAGAGGGAAGTGTGCTCTTCACAGTTTCCCAGCATGGCAGCACTCTTAGCAAATGCAGAGGTAAGCATGGCCAGGTCCTTACGATGTAGAACCAAGGTCTCCACGCTGGCGTGAAGGCGGCGTAGCTGTAGATCCAGGTTGTCTACCTGCTGTGTCTTTTCCTCAAACCACTGCAACCCCACACACACGACCAGCCTTCAGCTACCCCCAAGGCCTCTATTTCGCAGTAACCTATACTTAGCACTCCATTGCAACATTCCTAAATATATTACAACAATAATCTGACATGCAAAGATCTATTACGTTTGCTCGCGCAAATAATTCTGTTTGTTGCTACATACACATGAAAGCATTCGGTTATTACAAAACAAATACGGTAACTTTATGTCACGACAAGCAATTTAGATTTCATTAGAATGATATTTATTTTCAAGATCATAATTATGGCTACTGTACTGGAACACACATTGTATCACAGTTTCTTCGAAAGAATATTTCAACTACCTCAAAAATAGTGAGTAAATATTTAAGTGAAAGGGCGTGATTGTCCATAAACTCGTAGGCCTAGTGACAGTTGGCAGGTATGTACAGACGAGTCAACAGTGTCCCAACTGTGGATGTGTCCAGTTCATGGCACTGTGAGCAGCTGCAGAACATGAGCTAACAGCGCTAGTAGTCTTACAGCTTGAAGTCAATTATCGCCACACCTACTTTCTTCCAAAAAGGAATGTAACCCTATGTTGCACGAGGACTTGCAGTAAAAGAATCACCACAGCAAGTTAACCACCAGCACATATTTCAACGAATCAACTTATAGCAGGTCTCCAACGTCATTCTCGAATTGCAAATAAACTTTTTAAAATTAGTTTTAAAAATGAGTACGAACACAGTGAATACCATAAACGTATGAAACAAACTCATCACTAAATGTAGTACTGTACATGTATCTACAGACATAATATGTATTTAATCTCTAAGGAGTAGTTTCAAGTAAAATTGGAAACAACAGATGTTAATGGAACATCACCATCACCACACTACTACCAAAAGGAAAGTACTAAGGACTAAAGACCATGAGAGGACAGAGGAACGAAACATATTCTATAGTTGGTTTCCCACCACATGACCAAACACACAATACTAAGGACAACGAGTAACTCTTGACTACAGTGGACTCCATACCACTTCAAATCTAGCAGCTCCAACTCCTAGCTGCACCGCAGGTGTGCCTCGATCTATCACCAGTTCTACCACCTTTCCACGTGAGTACTGCACCTTCGCGAGCACTGCCTGTGGGTGAGGGGAGAGGGATGCAGTGTTTAATAGACCCAGACTCCCAAAGAAACACTACAACACTACACCAGACACACTCAGGGCAACTTAGATACGTACGTGCTTCACAACTTCCTGTAGATGATAAGCTTTACATTTACCAACGAAAGAAAGAACAACAAGTGCACAACTATGGCACAAGAGGAGTTCAACTTGGAGCAATATTTCATAACCACAAAATTTGAAGTTGGAATCTATCACATAAAAAGAATTATTTGCAATACACACCCAATATTTTTCATAAATTCAGATATAGGACAGTCCAAAAATAAACTTTAAAAGAAGTTTTTAAAAAATCCATTCGACACATACAAAGAACTCTCAGAAACCATCCAAAGCAAGGGTCTACAATTCAGGGAGATAACCCAACCCCAGATCTAAAGATACATATTTATGTTGAATAGTGAAGTTAGAATGAAATAAGTAAACACATGTAAAGTTTAAGGGCTCATTCCTTAGTTTTTTTTCAGACTGGTGCCAATAACCCAAAATTATTTTTAAACCAAAATCTTTGTAAAAACTTGAAACAACGTGCAGTCAAACGATTAACAATACTGTGGATTAGTTTTTAAAAATAATGTACTAATCGTCAGCAAAAAAAGGTTTTTCTTCATTTTGGCTAATTTTCACGACAAAAAACATAGTAATTTGTGTGACGAAATCTAAAAAACCGCTCAGCACATTGCTGCAAAAAAATTCTGCTACAAATGATGACAGTGCCAAACCAAATCTTATGGTATGTAAATCTAAGATGAACAGAAATTCTTAGAAATTTATTAAACTATCCAGTGCTAAAGTTGACAGTTAATTAAAAAAATTCATGTTAATGTAAGTATTCAATACCACAAAAATTTCTGCACTGATATGGCCAATGGATGAAATAAAAATAAAGATTCTGGCATTTCAGGATAAAGCAGTCACAATCTAGCATGTAGAAAGCACTCATACCGGAAATTTTACTGACTGAATAATTACCCAATAGTTTAGAAAACATTCTGTACCACCAATAATGGCTTCTTTAAATAGTATTACATGTCTCAAATCTTACTTTGGCTTGGAATATACCATTAGCCAATGAGAATAGAAATATTAAAAAAAAAAAAAAAAAAAAAAAAAAAAAAAAAAAAAAAAAAAAAAAAAAAAAAAAAAAAAAAAAAAAAAAAATAGATAACCATGGAAATGAACTAAAACTACGCTTTTGGGGTGGACTGAACAGGCGCACTACAACACACAAAGTTGTTTTTATACCAATTTTCTACACATAAGCACAAACTCCATGATTAAAAAAAAAAAAAAGTGAAAACTTACAGTATACTGTATATTATAAAAGGACATACTCCTACATTTACCAATACAGACACTGGTACATAAATCAGTAAAGTGAAATTGATGCACATGCAACTACTATTACATTTTTTAAATGTTCAGACATTCTAGACGTGCATCACTGCAAAACTATCATTCAAATTGCTACCCAAACTGCGATATACTGTATTTATGAAGGAACTGCAAGTCCATACTGTGTAGAGGGATTAATAAAATGAAAATATAAGTAGAAAAAACAAATGCTGGATTTTCAGAATGTCTAATGAAGTAATGATGAAGACAACATAACATGAGAGAAGTACATGTACTTAGTTGATACGTGTAGCTAGATACACAAAACGACAAACATGTCGTCCCTTTATGCGTGTGTCTACACGTTTCAACTGTACTTTTACTTCTGTCTCAAATTAATATTAGCCTAGCTGCCATTTCCTTCCACCCCCTTGAAAAAAGACTATGAATAGTCAGCTAAAAGAGTACAGTAGCACTCAGATTTTATAAAGTAAGTCACAGTTCCCAAGACATTCTTTGTCCAATTAAGGTATTCATGAACATATCTGTGTAAACTGTAATACTATAGGAAATCGAGGCACCCTGACTTCAACCTAATAAGCTAGTCAACTACAAAGTGTGTCTAGTGAGTATGTAACATTTACATCATCTTTCCCTACCTTTTTCCTTTGATTTTTCTGAAGATTTAAATATATTTAAAATAAATTTTCAGGAATTTTCATAGATTTCAAAAATCCCTTTATAATATCACAGGAATCATAAAAATCTGAATCCGTAAAATATGGGAGTTTCTTCCGTTATTTCTAAAATGTTCCAGCAAGATTCCTTTAAAACTTAGAATCTCAGAAGTGTACACTGTAAGAGACACATGAAACTACATTAAATAAATGCATACTGATTAATCGAATAAACATTAAGTCCTGCCATCATGCCATCTTTTATACAACTTTGATATCACACTTAGTATTTTGTGACCAATTTGCAACTACATCTATTGAAAATGGTCATTTGTGGTACAACCGAGTGTATAAGAATTAAACAAAAAAATTACTTCATTTACGTGAAAATTTTGTTTTTTTACAGAATCAGCTAAAATTAAAAATTGAGCTCAAATTCTAATCACAAACATATTTTCATTTAGATAATTTTATTCAACCATTATGGAGTCAACAAATTCAAGATTGCACAGCCTTGAAACAAAGCCAAAGAACAACTAACAGCAGGTGTATGTAAGCAACCTCAGTGGAATTACTAAATGTTATCTACAGTATCTTCTTACTTAATGGTTTGCTTTGTTTACACCATCTTGTAGTTTCTGTACAGTGTTTAAAATTTCAATTTGTGACAAAGGTACAACAGGAAAGCCAAGCACCACTATAAAAATGTAACAAGATGCAGCATGCTAACTGAAAATTGTTTTGGGACAAATTACACCATGCAAACAAACAAAGATATCTGAACTACAGCACAAGTTACGTTCCTGACTAAGTACATTAAGAAATACAGAGTATATATACATTCACAACATATTTCATTTGACATACATACCTACGTAACAATTAACTGTGTAATTTTAGTAATCGCTCTGCTTCAAAATGTTCTTATAAAACATAAGCCTTTTATATGATGAGCTATAAAAAAGTGTGTGTTTAGCAATGTCAGAAAACCTAACTCAATTTAACATTACGCTTTTAGTAACACTGAACGTTTATAGTGTACTAACTATATCAAGCTAGTATTTAGAAACTAAATAACATGTTTTAGGATAATGCAGCAGGCTACAATAATTTTGTTAAATACAATTCAAAACTCTCACAACCCTGTCAAGCTGGTTACAATAACACATTTATATAGATAGAAGTAGATGGTCTGTTTAGCGACTTTAATTAAGGGTTTAAGAAAATATTATATTTTGAAGACAAATGACAGTCTTGGTACTAGCAGTCTCCACACAGGTAGAGAATTACTATATATTATTTAACTTTCCAATCTCAAGAACATTTCAATCCTAGCATTACAAGTTCCAGCAAATAACATACCTGTCGCTCCTCATGAGAAATGAAAAAAAAAGAAAATATCTGATGTAAGCAAAGAAACAAATTGTACAAGAGTTGAGTTACATCAACATCTGAACGAGTTTGTCGAACCAAGTCTTGTGGCTATTATGACACAGCCACTCTATAGTCCTTGTTTCAACATACTACAAATAACAACAGATGTGACCAATACTCACTGGATCACTCTCGTCCATCTTGTAGGTGATTTTGTTGACAGTCTCCCCGACTTTGTTGAAGAGGCGCATCACTCCCGCTCCGCTCAAAGCAGACGTGTTCGTTGCCTTCGGCAGCTCCATGTCTATCAACAGTAGTGAAATATAACACTGTACTGTTCTTCAAGCTAAAAAAACTGCAACTCATCTCAACTGCAAGATCTACATGTATCAAATTATGTTTATCCCAGGATTCAATTACAATTCTCCCTTTTCCTTAATTTTCTTGTCTCATTCTCAAGTTTCTAGTAAAATATTGTGCTGCAATGGCATGCGTCCACAATTTCTCACTTTATTATTAACTCCCACTGCACAAAACTTGAAAAGAAATTAGTTTTTTAATGTTAAAATTTTGGTTAGGCCTAGCAAGAAATAAATAATCAGTATATTGAGCAAGTCTGCAATCTTAGAAGGATTGTGCAAAAAAATTATACTGTTTGAAACAGCATTTCATCATTCAAGGTACGTAAGCGTAAAAAAATTACTATAACAGTTTGTTTGGAATGTACTGTACGGTACCAATCATATCCCCCCCCCTTTTTTTATGTAATGCAAAAATCACTTTTGACAGACATATAATTACATTGAAATTTCACGTGTAAAGGAAAACTTTCTTCAATGAAAGCATTTACATATTTCGAGAATGGAATAACTGTTACCGCTCACTAATGCTGAGTCCAAACAGTCTCTTCCAGGGTGTCCGGCAAAAGTGGAATTTAAAATCCAGTACATTTCCTGAGAAGTTCCAGTACAGTGCTTTAAATGTGATACCATGTAACTTGTGCTACCCAAGCAGACTAACTTTTATGTAATTTTTAGAGGTGGAGAAGGTATGTAAAATATATTAAGTACTTTAGTCCAGTATTCAATTAAAATAATTTCCTTCACACAAATTTGTAAAATGATTGAATTGTTGAAAGTCCTCTGTTACATTTGATGGTTCAGTCAATGTGAACAACACCGAAATGCATATGAATAGAATTGTGGGAAGAAATTTATAAAACATGAGGGTATAGGACAATATCATATTATATTTATCATTACTTATACAGTCTTAAATCAGATAAGTTTCTTGACAAAAATTTTCATAAAGTAAAACTGAACAGTTATGTAGAATATTACCCTCCAGAATGTTTCACTTAGTCCTAACACTTTAAAACTGTGAGCGTAATTTATTTATGTCACAGTTTATGAAACAACATACTGTACATACAAATAATATTCAGTAAAAGATACAAGTGCTAATGGATAAATATTTAAATTTTTAATTAAAAACCAAATTCCTTATGTATTTATTCGTGTTGCACATCTATATTCCCTATTTGAAGGCGCAACAATTTTATCCTTGTTATTTTCACTGTTTTGGCTGCCAATAAAATTATTGTTGTATTTTGACATTCATTCCTGGTTTTTCATACGATGCATGAAGAAAAATTTTGCAGTTTCAAGTGACATCAATTCAGTTGAATTACACATAACTTCATTAGAATAGCAACAACATTTGTACTTAATGCTTGCTGTCGCATAAATATACATATTCAATCTTTGTTTAGTTACAATGTTAACAAACATAAATTAACATGTAAAAACAGAATAAACGCAATCAATTAACCCATCGACTAAACCTAAACAGTATTAAGGTTAATTCTACTACAGGTTAGAAAGAAAATAAGTTTTCTTATGGTAGAGCTTGGCACAGGGAAAATTTCGCCACTAGTTTCACTTCAATCGCTAACGTACCAAATAAATACGAAACCATAGTAAAATTAAATTTAAATAAACTTGGAAATGATGAAGTAATTTAATTTAATTTTTATATGAAAATAAACTGATTTGCATTTTTAATTATCAACTTAATGTAATTTAAAATTCAGGAAAGCTCTGTGATTGGTCAGTTTGGTGCACTACCGATACCGGCACTCAAGCAGCAGAAAATTTCCCTGTGGGAAACATATAACATTGATCTTTCTAGCCTGGAGTAGAATTAACTAACAGTATGCCCACCATTTTCTTGTCTACTTCGATGTACTCAAATCTTACTTTCACAGTCAAAAATTGGTTCTGTCGATTCACTTTCAATCGATGCTCGAATTAAATGCGTTATTTAATATGGAATGTGTTAAAAATTTTACATTTATCTTGAAATTTAGCATAGAATGATGGGAATTCGCGATTTTAAACAAAAATTGAAAAATTTGAGACTTTACACGTTGCAAAAAACACTTGTCTCTAGAAATAACTAAAATTGCAGCTGTCAAAGTACCATCCAATTTCTTAATGACATAACGAAATGATTGGTGACAGAGAAATTCCCGCAGAAAATTAAAATTTGAAGTGGCACTTTTCCCACACATTCCAGACCCCGAAAAAATCACGTACAATTCCCGTACTTCCCGCAACTTCCTAAACGATGAACACCCTGTCTCCCCAAACACAAGTTGATGAAATATTTGCACAGTCTGGAAGCCTGTATGAAAACTATTCTTAGTTGAAAATGTTTGTTCTGTGCTAGTTTAATCTTATCAGTAATACAGCAAAATATTTACTGTGTCCAGGTTTTTCCGGTAACTTACATATTTGTTAGTTTTACACAAAAGACTTCCAATTTATTTCCAACAAAGAATTTACAGTGCAGCATCAAAATAAAATGCTACTGAAACTGCTACAATGAAATAACAGCTGCAAAATAATACAGACCCTTTGAAAACTAGAAACTAATATCACCCCACCTCTCACGCTTCAAAATGAACAGAGCCAGAATAATATTATGTTTGCCACAATAAGACATACCACAGTACAGCAGTTAGTAAACTGTTTGCATTGGAATAACAATAATTTACAAAAATTACTGAATTTTCTTCGCACAAAACAGACATGTATCTACATTGTGGATGCCCAACCTTCATCGTACTTTATCTTACTATCATGAAACTAACAATCACTTGTGCATATGGCACGGCCATCCTGCCAATAAGTTGCCTTGCTGTGAACTTATATTTTTTTAAAGACAATCCTGAGCTATATACTTTTATAATAACAAAGGAAACACAGGTATTAAAGGACTATCTCAACTAATTCTGTCCTCCTTTCCCCTCTCTCACTGCATTAGAACAAACCATTCAACTTTAATGTTTGCACACCCCACTAAAATAAACATGTACAAAGTTCTGACAAGAAGTAGTCAAGGGCAATACAACCAACCAGCTTCCAGAAACTCTCTGAAGTCAGGATCTATGCTCAGGATGGGGTGCGCTGCGGTGCGGTTTAAGTATCGCTCCAAGGATGCTCTACGCTTCTCCACAAACTCTGCTGACGATCCTTGTTCTGCCTGGTTCGACATCTTGATTTTAGTCATTCCTACAAACACACACAAATTACTTTCGCAGAGTATGTATACAGAATGTTGCTGTAATTTGGGCACACTGTGCCAGATTTAAAACTATCACACTTTTAAATTTATCTTTGAGAACTTTGACAGTACAACCCCAAATTTACAAATTTTAACTCATCAGTGTTTGATACAACAATTTTACTAAGTGATCTAACATGCATGTAAAAAATTCTTAAATAGCAACAAAGAAATAAATTTCAAGTCATTGAAATGAAATATATAAAAATTAAGGAAAACAATGTTACAAATCTGAGAAATTCCATCACCGTCTGTCCTGAATTACGTTAAGGGGTAAGTCTGATATAGATACCACCTCAGAAAATATTCAGCTGAGGGCGAGAGCACAAGATGTCTGGAAGCACTTAGGGTTCAGCACGGTCGTAGCCCACTGACCAAGAGGGACATTAACACTTGGAAGAACCTCGCACTGTCGTCGGTTCAGCTTGGGGGTCTATCACGTACAGGTAAATACATATCCTAAACACATGGTTATTCTTGTATGGATGTCACAGACTCCTAAAGGATGCGAGATGAGTCCCAGTTAAGATATGTACAAAACAATCTGCTTGAGGTTATCTAAAAATTAAGTATACCTGCTCTGGAGAAGCCACGGTTGAGAACAACACGTTCATAAGTCCAATAATATTAGAATAGGCCGCTAAACGTTAAATTGAAATCTAGCACCCATTGTAGACACAAGAAGCATATAGGGGAAGGAAAATACAAAGAATGTTCCAAATAATTAAGTATATTTAACAGTAGAACAAAATCAGACTGAAGCTAAGTTCAAATCTCTCCTACAGCCAGTCCACATCTGTGTTCGAACAACGAACAAGGTTGCTCGTAGACTGGGGCAATTGCAGGACTGTGCCAACGGTCATCTATGAAGGTCCTTAGGAGCGCTGCTAGTAAATTTATACTGTGGCTATACTAATGGCTGATGATAAATCATAAGCTGAGGGACTTTAGTTTGCAATGATTGATAGCATGTTAACTAGCAGTACCTCTGGTACTAGGGTCACAGCGCTAGTAGTATCACTTTCGCTACACAATTAATCAGTCAATGTCACGCAACAGCGTTCATGATGAATGTTTGTGGACAGCAACAGACATTTTATTAGTTTACACTGGAGGACTACCAGCTTATAAAAAAAATTACTTGTGCAGAAAGCTTTTCTTCGAGATGTGCAGATTTTCAGTTCGTAAATAATTGCCACTGATGCAGTAGTATTATTATTTAAGATATCAATGAAGTTGTGTCGATGTTCTGTCAATTGAATTATTGTGTGATGTGGAAAAAAAAATTGCTGTTTTTCCAAATCACAAATTTTCTATTTGTTATTGATTTAATCCTGCAAGTAAATATAATACAGTCTCATAATTTATGCATTCAAAATTAACATACAATTACAGTATCTATGAACTATCTTCATGATAAGTAAATTAGCATCACCCACCCACAAAAATATTACTGTTCATTGTTCTCACTTAAAACAACCACATTATTTTAAATATGTAACACAGAATTTTTTAATTGGGAAAAACTTATGAAAGGAAATGCTAGTATTTATAGTAAAGATTATTAGATTAGTTTTACATCGGTTATTGTATTTGTTTATAAGTTACACCTGTAACTGCATTAGTATCAGTTTTTTCTCTTAATCGCCACATTTAAGGTCATTCTTTGGGGCAAGCAGATGCCTACAGGTAACCAGTCTGCAACACTCAGGGCCTCAGGTACTCTCCTCAAACAATATTTATTTGTTACTAATTTCCATTGTCCTTAATTTTTGGGATCCCCTCTATTTTTGGTATCAACTAATTAATAATCACAGCATATTACTTAACAAATTTCTTCTGTAATTATTGTTGAATCAGATAAGCGTAAATTGTGGAAACTTAAAATATAAATGTACAGTATAATGATTAATTACACATATATTTTTTTAATACAGTAAACCTCTGTAACGACTCCTTACGATTCCCGAGAACATTGTCAACATTAAGGGGCAGTCATTATTAAAGGGGTATTGCTTTACTGTTTATGACTATTACTTGCTTGTGTACCACACATTTGACTACAGGTTCTCGTCAAGACTGAGCTGGAAGTGGTGGACAGGCTGAACCAATACATGCCAGTCTACATCTCACAAACAAAACCAACAGCCTCACTTACCTATGACACTCTTCTCAGGGGCCGGAGGGATGATCCGACCGGAGCGTAGGTATTTGTCCACCAGCTTGTCGTGCAAACCCAGGAAGTCGCTGAAGCGACGCATCACCGTGAAGTTGCGCTTCTTGAATATGGGCATGTTGGTACGAGTGTGTACCTTGTAGGCAACGTACGCACCCATCCCATCACCCACCTTCTGGGGCTCCGTCACAGACACTTCGAGGAACTGGTCCCCGCTCTCTTTCTCCAACTATGTCATAGCACAATCCCCATAAAGTAAACAACTATCATTTTAAATACAGTACATGCATTGTCAAGTGCCTTAGTGTACCAGCAATTCACACATCACATACGTTTAAAAAAATTGTATTTCACAAATTAAAGGAAGCAATAGATTTGCACTTTCCGTACAATTTCAGCTATACAGATTCAGTAGTTAATCTACGCTAGCCCAATGAGAGTGCAATCCCGAGGACAAATAATTAGGGAAACATACATGCAACATTACACCTAATGTGATTTGAGAGGATGGTAGATGGTTTCCAAGATGGGGATTGAAACTGTGACGATGCACCATAAAATTACAAGAAAATGGCATTAAAAAATTATACGTCATGTACGACAATGTTTCAGGCTGCCAATAATCCACACATCCACTTCCAACATATCCATTTTTGTATACTAACTTCTTACAAGTCATGTCGAATCGCTGTGGTGGAAGGTCACAAAATTATAGAGAATAAGGGGTACCCAACCCCTATTTAATGTACGACTGTCTACTTTCTATAACATTTTCTGTGGGCACTTGTCTCCACATAGTTTACCAATAGACAAAATTAGGCTCTTGCTGGGTTAGCATATGCCACTTACATACAAATCCTGTACACATCTAAGCTGTAATTTAGCTAAATTCTATCCAGAACAATCAGTTTAGTTACTATAAAAATAAAACATTTGTACAAAAGAGGAAATTGCCAAAATATTAGTGACTACAACAACACATTTATCTCTGAATAGGATATGAACTACGTACACTATCACAAACTTTCAGCATACACTTGCATGATACTGCACATTGAAAAAACTACATCACTACAAATCTATTGTCTCCTGGCTTTTACCAGAACTCCAACAACTTACTGAATTACAGATAACAGCAGCATTATTGACAATAAGCCCCAGAAGAAACGAGAACTTAAGCTGCTAAGCTCTCTGTAACTCACCTCATCCAAGTCTTTATGCTGTGCTGATGATGGATTGTCAATGGGCACATTTTCCAGCTGTGGACTCTCCTGCAAAAGCAAAATATCCACTCACCATGATGCCAACTATATGCATATTAATTCCCACCAGTCTGAATAAAAAAATTTAAAGGTAGTTTTTGGAAATTAAAAGCACAAACTTATGGAGGAAAAAAAATGCAAAAATAAAAACCACTTTATAGGTATGTTACTTACACGTAATATTTAAGAAGATACTTTATCAGCATATGAAGATATGACTTTTGAAAACACATTTTAGCCAAAATACCATAAGCAAAATTTACAAATAATTTATCAACTATTTCTTAATGTTATAAGGGGCTTTAATCTGATTGTGATATTAACTTTTAATTAACAGATTTTAAAGGGCTCGTACTTCCTTAATATTCTGGTTTCCAATATATTTTCGTAAATAATTTTTCACACGGAATTATCTCCTTAAGTTTGGATACTGAATTACTAAACAATCTATACAAAATAAAGTAATCTGATCAATGCTTGCCTTGTCAAGTAATAACTACATCTATTTTACTGTACTGCTGTGCATGTGGTAACACTTGTAAATACTGAGAAGTAACTATGTATATACTTGGCAATCCTGAAGTTACGACGGTGCAGCACACACACACACACACACACACTAACTGACCTAGGTGGTCTGGGATGAAGTGAGCACTCAAAAAAGCACCAATTAACTTCTATTTTTTGCCGGTTATTTTCGCCAGTTTATACCTTTCCATTGAATGTGAACAAACATCCTTTAATTTACACATACATTACACTACTCTGGAAAAAGTTAGCTACAATATCTACTCAATGCACAAATGTTTAAGTTATTGCTATAATTAATATAAGCCTTAGTTATAAATACCAGTGAATTAACTGTTATATAATACTGGCTTCTGCGCATCGACCGATTTATACGACCTGCATTATTGCGTTAAGAATCTTTTAGGTTAAATGTGTGAACATTTGATTCAAATTTGTTCAAAACCGCCACTAAAAACACAAAATAATGACACTTTTTTAAAAACTTCATCCTTGGTTCAGTTGCCTCACGACCTCTATGCCCAAGATGCTTAACTGGCATTGCATCTTCCACCAGGGGACATCTCATTTAAGTTCCAAACACCTAATGTTGAATACCTGGCTAGAACGATACCAACGTCTACAATAGTCGCGCAGAAAACTGCTGGCTAGTCTGCAAGCTTGATGCTGGAATCACAATGGCGTGACGGATGTGATGCGGATGCCCGTGACATGAATAACAAAATATGTCAGCCAATCAGTGTTAAGGCAGACACGCTGACTCGCTGAAACCTCGGTGCTGATTGGCTGATATCCTTTGACATCAGTGTTGCTACTGTCGCGTCATTGTAATTCCACTATCACTCACCTGATATACCTTGTCAAAACACTAGAAACAGCAAGCTTAACTCTATGAATAACCAACTGTTAACACTAAAATAGGCTGACCTAAATGTATATATGAACAGAACTTAAGAATGCTGAAACATGTCCAACACATATTTTATGCATAAATTTAAACACTTGTGTGTGTGCTCAAACTCAAACCAGTAAAGGCATCATGGAATTATTGTGATCAGCAGAGAACATGAATATCTCAAACCAAGATACTCATTCTACAGTAAATTTATTAGTATGGATTGAACAAACTTGAAATTCAGTCTTGGCTTCATGATATTTGTTTTAAAACAACTTTACTATCAACACTAAAAACCCTTTCCAATTTTAATATTTAAGTTAACAATTTAACTTTTATTTCCTTACAAAATATACCTGCTGTTACATAACTTTTAATCAGTAAGTCTACAGTTACTATGAATATTTTTTGTTTGTTTCATAACGATCTCCTTGCGAGAGCGAGGATAGATACCAATTTATATATTGTATTATACACAGCTAGTCACGTGTTGAGCCTACGTATTGTCTTGTGACTATGCAAAACTCTGCATGCCAAATATATTCTTTTACACTTTGTAGGTTTATACAAATTTCAGTGAAACACTACCCTACTATCAGGAATATTATTTCAAAAAGGTTACTGGAAATATGAACCGTTTTGAATTTTATTGCTAACTTAGGACAAATGACAGACAGGGTCTCGCCACAGTATAGGAATAAACAAAATGTGTAAATCATGACATCGCTGGACTCTACCAACATAACAGAAAAAAATTACACTGCTTTGATTATGCAAGTATGGTTTTATTTTTAGTACAAAAATTTAAATAACAATGACTAAAAATTTTAAATAATACAGTTGTGAATATTTCATTTGGAAAATTCATCATATGAAAATGAGCTAATTTCCAAGCATATCCATCTTTTTTACGTAACGTGTTAAACGTGATAGAAAACTGGCCAGATGGCGAACATGGTTGGCTTGAATTATACACAAATGTCGTGTTTAAAGCAAAGCAGAAATTTTATTATGTGCATTGAGTTTTTAACTGCTTGGTAATTACAAAGT
Organism: Medauroidea extradentata; assembly: GCA_003012365.1. Lineage (NCBI taxonomy): Eukaryota > Metazoa > Arthropoda > Insecta > Phasmatodea > Phasmatidae > Medauroidea > Medauroidea extradentata. The sequence goes on along the minus strand of PNEQ01002183.1, from coordinate 21,492 downwards.
TGTGATGTGTGTTTCTGTTTAAAAAGAATTCGTTCACATGTAAACACATTTTTCTAATGTTTACGTCATCATGCCAGAAAAGCGTATCAACCACATGTTGCATATAGCTGATACGCCCGTCCGGCGTGGTTCCCTTGACCTTACTTTTACTTGGGGTCCCAGGAAGCACCCTTAAATGTATTGTTCAGTTGAAGTCAGATTTTTATTGCTACCACACATATTTTTCTTAATTACTGCATTGCACACGGAACTAACTTGTTTGTTTACCAAAGATCTAAAGAATTACAATGTTGGAGATTGTGTTTAGACTTAATATTTCCAGCACCATTTATACGTGGGGTGTCTTGGGAAATCTAAAAAAAAAAAAAAAAAAAATAATAATTTTCCCCACATTATATAGCAGTTCTGAAAAAGAAATTTACTAGTTATAAGTATGAAATAAATATTTATAGAAGATAAAAATTGTGTAAAAGTGTCCCAAAGCCACCCCCGATTACAGTACCTTAACAGATTTCACAGTTAACGTATCCCAGTGTGTTGAATATCACCCTGTACAGTGAAAACTTTTCACAGCCAAGAGAAACTACTAAAGCGGAAGGTGATAATCTGAAAGGTTCCAGCTGGTAGTGAAGTCTAGAGAAATACTGCTCAGCACTCAACACTGGAGTCCTTAAGAGCTTGTGAGAAAGTTAACCGAGGATTGATGAGTGACAATGCAGATACAAGAGAACAGGACTACCCTACAGAGTTCAGCCGGACGACAGCAACACACACCACATTCCCCATCACATCCTGATAGGTGTGGTTGAAGATTGTGGAACATAATCTGGGTCTAATCACGCCTATCGTGTTCAGACAACTAGTCGCCCACCTGGGACAACTGAAGTTTGGGAACTCCACTGGGTCCGTTGAATAGTCCATGCTCGTCGTCATCCAACCGTCCGACATCCTAAAACATTCAGAAACAATAAGTTGCCAACTATAATTGGTTCAGGATATAACAAGCACTTACAAAAGCTCTGATCAATAAATACTTTCAGACAGTTTGTAATTTTCCGCAACACGTAAACAAACTTTGCAATGTGCTTTTATTTACGTAGTCTTGCTGAATGTTTACATCATTATACTGCTCCGAAAAATATTATCTACAATATCTACTCAAATACACAGGTATTCAATTATATGATATAATCAACACCCAGCAGTATTGGTTATTGTAAATACCTGCGAGTTAATGTCTCTATAATAAGGGTTTCTGTGCACCGTTTCTTAATTTACACAAAATGCACTATAGCTGTTTATGAATAATGCAAACGTGTGCATATTATATTCAAATTTTAAACACAAAACTGCTATTTGTACACACACAACACAGTGACATGTTAAAGAATTTAAATTCCGTTCAATTGCACTGTCATGCACAACTATGACATATTTACAGCAATACTAAATAGGCCTTCTCTTAATGCACAAAATAGAAAATAATTAAATAGATGCTGTTTCTTGGCAAAACCTAATTCCAAATACAATGTCTGGCAATCAAACTTAATTCACAGGATACCAATAACACCACATCATTTGGCAAAGGTGTTTATAAACAGTCATTTCTAATACTTTTGAATTTAAGAAAAATGTTGATTGTATGCCTAAAATTATCAATCTCAACAAACATCGTTTCTCAATTGAGATTTAAACTAATAGTGTCTGCAACGCAGAGAGTGGCAAAAAAGCAACGAGCAGATGATAAATATCCGACCCTGTCGGGTCACTTGTGTTTGGGCTTACAAAGTCAGATTAACTTATACAGACAATAGGTATGTAAATCACATCATAAATAAAAGTTTTTAAGTACATGAAATTAAAATACGCACATATTTGTATTTATTTCAGTGTGTTTTACTTAATATAGGAAAATACACAGAACTATATGATTCAGTAATTCATTGCCAACATAAAAAGTAGTAAGGTAATATTTGTTAATGTTGAATTACATGCAGTAACAGCTAGCGACTTTATTCTAAAGGTTACATCTTTAGTGTTCACTTTATCCCGAACAGCTTAATACAAGTGAAAAAGATGTATAACACATGAAGTCCAGGAAGTAAGCAAGAGGAGAGAAAGAAAAGGTGTCACTACCTACACGAGTGCAGCCAACTACGTAAAATGAGACACACTCAAGTGAAAAACACACTCGTAAACATTAAGACCGCCCTGTGTGTTTTATACTTAATTATTTTGAGACTACGTAGTATGGCCCTTGCAGCAGATTAGGGAGTCATTTGACCCCTCGGATCCACTGGTCCCACCGGCGCCCATGCTGCGGGCACACTGCCCACAAACCCACAGTGCCAGATATCATTGCTGGGATGTGACAACTTCAAATTTGTTTTATTTGCAGATGGTAATATGTAAAACGTTCATGTGTCAAACATAATAAAATATTAGCCTGTGTACCACTTTATAAAATATGATGCAGTCAGCCCTGAGGTACATGAAAGTTAAGGTGTTAGGACACCATGCCGGCAAGTACCCAGACGAGAATGTTAAGGGTCGCTAGCAGGGACAACTATGCACTCAGGAAAAACATTACCAGTGGTTCAATTCTTTATGTTCATTACACATTTTAGATACACTGCCTACTTCATACCCCCTTGTGGTCACTCTTATGCATACATCGAGGTCAGATACCTCAAGGATGTGACAGTTACGGTTGTCAACAAATTAAGGCACTTTCCGATTAAACAGAAATTGCGTAAAAATTGTTTTGGAGAAGCAAATATGAGACAAACACACAAATTCAAATAAGAACATGAATGTATTGTGTTATGCAACATGAAAATGAAGGAAATTCAAAGCTGAGGAAAAAATTGGTTCTGGAAATAAAGCTAAGTTGTATAGCACCACTCATCCGATTATACAAAGTTGAAGGCTCCCTGCCGCAGGACCAAGTCAGTGCCTCAACGAAGACTTGCGTAGACTGAACAAGCTGACGGTGACTTCTTGATCGTCGACGATGGTAGTAAGGAGTCTAGGTGTCACCTCACAACTCCCGCTCAAATCCACAAAAATAAATCACAAACAATTACCCTATAGTAATTACACAGGTTTATACTAGCATACTGACATGCTGTGGCCTACACTTTCAATTAGACACTTGTAGCATAAACATTGGAGAAGATGTCCATAGTAAGGGCTACTGGCCTGCAAGGTGTTTACAATATACTTTGGCACACACATATTACCTGGAAGAATGAAGTACAACAAAGTCAATGTACAATTTACATCTAGACGACTCTACAACCTTCGATTTGGTTTATCTAGGCTAGATACCATAATTTTGACTTCTGTGAATATATCAACAATTTTTGGCATGGCAGGGCATAGATAAATGCAGACTCAATTTTCTGAAATTGTTACAATACATTCATAATTCTGTAAGAAGATTCAGCTGAAAAGGAAAAAGTGATCAACTTATGTGGGTGGCTACAATCTTCTCAAAAGCAACAAAATGAATGCCATGTGGAGTTCAAAAAGCAAATGAAACAAAAAAATATGCTTTATCAACGTAAAAAAAAACAATCTTTCAGTTTTCTGATAAAAAAAACACAAATCCAAGCTCAGAAGGATCAGTTCCCTTAAGTTAACGAAGCGGTCATGGCTAGAATATTAAATGTTTGTTAGTTCAGGTACGTGACGGTAATTACAATGAAAGGACCACAGAGCTCCAAGAGTAGTGCTTCTTTGTGGCTACACTACTGTCTCTCAGCTTATACCATCCCTTCTCAAATCAGCACGGGTCATACCGCACTAGTGACTTAGGGTGGAGAAGGCAGGTAGTGTGTGGTATCTCAAGGAAGGGATCTAGGAATGCAGGGATTGACATTGAAAGGAGGGAGTTAATAGTGTTGTAAAGAAAAAGTGATAGGATATTACAATGGAAAGGCCAAGAGTATACAGCACTAGAGTGGAACCCATATATGGAATTGGAGGTGCAGGAGCTGGAGAAGCTACAAAGACTAGCAGCAAGGTGGGTCAAAGATAAATGGAGAAGCCAAGGGCAAGCTGGTGATGAGATTCGGCCATCTTTTATGTTGAAGAAACGGGGGTGGAACTCGCAGAAAAGAATATCGGAAAGGTTGGCAAGGCTCTAGAAGGTGGTGAATGGAGAGGGAGGCTGGGGGTAAGTTACGCTAACTAAGGCAAGGTATATAGGAAGAGGTAATAATAGCGAGAAGATTTAGCCGACACACACCAGAGATGGGTAGGCAGGAGAGAGAGTGAAATTGACTTTCATTGGAGTTGGTGACAGTGCAGAAAAAAAAGAGGTGGGGGGGTTGGAAAGTTTAGTATAGATTTGGTAGGTGATTGAATAGTTTATAGGAAACGATTTATTCAAATGGGTAACTGAAGTATAAAATCAGTAACCTCCTATTTTTTAAAATTAGGTAACAGAGACCTCAATTGCAGGAAAACTGACATGCCGAGAGCCACTGGCTAAAAGCTTCTACTTGTATTTACTACCCAGTTTTTGCAGATTACTATTGAATACTCCTTTTAAATTTTACCTCATTTGCCAACAACCCTCAAGAATTATGTCTTGCTAAAGCAGGTATCCGACTGACACGTTATATACTACACCAGATTTTATTATGAATCACATTAATACAGAAAATAATAATAAAAACTCGCATACGTGTTATCGCCCTGTCGCGAGGTAATTTTTCCTGCCCCTGTAGACTTCCCTCTCCAAACCCTAGCCTGCTTTATAACATTGCAGCTTATCACTAAACAAGCGGACAACAAACTAAAAGCAATTACCTCCATTGCTGAAGTAAATAAGTCCTCGGGATCATCATCCCTTTTATCGTTAACATTGTTAAACAACGGAGGCGGATCCCTATTATCAGCCATCTTCAGCAAATTGTGCTCCGCACACCTGTCCCCACTGTCAACTGCAGCAACTATCCGCCTACAAGGCACAACGCAACTTTCACAGCTGTCAAAATACGCCTTCTCGCAGACTTCTCTCGCATGAGACGTCCGCCACTGATATCTATAATCAAGAAGCCTGCACTTTTTGCTCTCATATTTTTAAGAGTGAAAAATGTAAAGGAGGTATTCCTAAATGATATAAAACGGTACGCCAAAAATTCTTCATTGCAACTAATAAGAAGTCACATTTGTTCGAGTCTTGAGATACGTTTATTTTTATTGCATTATTTATTTAATTTCATTTCAATATGTGTATTGTTATTGCAAAATTTTGACATGTCCTATATCATAATTGCTGTATGATCAAATTGGACGAAAATGAATTGAATTGAATTATCTTCCATTTTACACAAACCTATGTGCTGGTATTTGTCACAAAACAAAATCAGTACCCCCACGACTTAGTCGTATATGGGGTCAAACAGAACGAAAAAAAAAATAAATAAAAACATATAAATAACGTCCTCTTGTATTTTTGGTACTTTGACACGTGATTATACAGCTGTACTGCTCTACTAATCTGAATCTGAATAAACTAAACTAAACGAATAAACTAAACTGAAGGGCAGCAGCATAGAACAAGTAGGCGTTTTGTTTCGCTCACCTCTTAGACCGTGGTTTCGCCACAAGCAGGAAATTTTGATGTAACGAGTGGTCAAACTGATCTTGCTCTGTTTCTATGGAGAGAAGTTACGCGCGATTTGCGGAAGTGTATTTATTTTGAAAGTGATTTTTTTTGTTGAAAATGATCAAGAACACTAGAATTAAGAAAGAACTTGAAAAAATTTCAAAGCAACCACCTTTTGGGGTGTCTTGTTGGTTGAGAGATGAATCCAATTTAGACGTACTTGATGCTTGTAGGTTATACAAAGTTAATTCTATTAATTGTAAGGCTAGGTACTTTACTTACTCGTTTGGGATAGTAGGCTTTTAATTATTGCACTGTTTTATGCTATGATGTTATTTTGTACCCGTTGACATTTCTTGTGCATGGGGGGAATTGAATGTGAGAGGGGTTTGGAAGATTTAGGAAGGGCCTGGAAGGCTTGTATTGTAGGGATGGGGAAGAGTTCTCTCGTCATCGAGCCGTAGCCTGATTGCAAAGGTAAAGTTATTAACATATAAGGGTAAACTTATTACATTATTCAGTGTATGTTTTTCTTACATAGTCTTACTCAGGGTCGTAGACAGGATTGGGGAGGGGTTTGGGGGAGCGTACGTACACTGTTAACAACACGAATCATGGATCCCCCCTCCCCCATTTTTTTCCTTTTCCGTGATAAATCTGTGGTCCAGGAGCTCTTCGGCAGGAAAATTTATATTTTAAGGTAGAAATTAATGCTGTTTAAACATTTTCTGTGAGGAAACAAGAAGGAATCGGTCTGGACCCAATCAATCCCTCGCTGCATTCCTGTCTTATTTCAATTTTGTTCTGGGTGTTAGTACTTGCAGTTGATTTGTAGTTTTTTTTATTCATAGTTCAGAACTGTCCCTGAGAGCTAATTTTCCGCTCATTTTGGGACTATACAGACATCAATAACAGCAGATACTTACATGAAGGCATTATCATTAAACACTATGACATTTTTCTGTTAATATTAGGAATTATTTGCGTACATTATTATATATGTATACTGTACATGATAAGCAGGTGGAAAGAAAGTGAATAAATATAGTAATAAGAAATATTGCACAACTGTTCAGAATATACATATACTATGTCTACATGTTATGACAACTAGTAATAATTAACTTTGGAATACTGTTATCAGAAAGCTACGTTCCTCCTTATTCTAACCATATGTAACCAGCGTTCTCCCCAGCACAAATTTAGAGCTGGGTGGTTCACGAGACCAGCCGGGTGCATAGTGGAATAAGCCTGATGGTGTTGATGGGAATATCTGTTTCCTAGCCGGGTGGTAGAGAAAACTAGCCGGGTGGGGCGCCCGGCAAAATGGGCATGGGGAGAACACTGTGTAACAAATAGATAAACGTATTTATTAGGAACATTTACCAGGGACTTTGACAGACCTATACGTTATCTCCTTTATTGTATGGGACTTAATGTTAAAATATGACACTATTATCACAGTAGGTTGATACAGACTTTCTGGTCAAGCATATCACTGTGATCCAATGTTCTTTTGTTTTAAAAGGTTTTTTATATACCTTTTAACTGTGGTAAATGAGTTTTCATTGATAATACTAATTGGGAGTTCATTGTAAATTTTTGTTAATCTATTTTTTATTCCCTTAGTGCCAAATGTTATGCTTTTATGTTGACTATGGATTTTATTTATCCCTCTTGTAGTGTAATTATGCACACCAGAATTGAGTTCAAAAGTTGTGTTAATGCATGTTAGCTCCGCAAAATGTTTGTAGAGTATCAGCGCTGATGAGTAATTTATCATGTCCTTCAGGGGCAAAATATCTGTATTTGCATAAAAATTTTTCGTTGGAGTACCATAACTATATCCGTACAAACGTTCAGAGATTGGCAGCTTAAATTAAAGGCTTGCCACTGGGCGGTAGCTGAATTGTATTAGATGAAATAATTTATGAATGTAAAGAAATGACAAATAGGCTAATTACTGTCTTATAGCAGTCATATGTGTAGTGTTAATTTAATTGTGTTTGGTGTATGATATTGTTACAAGTTTAGGGCAAAAACTTTATGTGTGTGCAATTCCCATGAGTTCTTTTTGGATAGAGGTCTTTGATTATAAATAAAAAGAGTTAAGTTAAGCACTGAATTTAATAGCTCATAAAGCTACGAAATACACAAAACAGTATCAACTATACTCACAACACAATTAGTTATGCACACAATTACTACTGTGTCACAGACACGTTAATTAACTTTGACAATTAAAGCACGAAAAATGTCTACCATCAATTAATTAAACACTACAAATCACAATAAAATTCAGTCATATCTCCAATCAACAGTCTCTCAAATAGTGACTTAATAGTCCGCAGTGGTGATGAAACGTCCTGTGCTACGCAGCACCCCGAGTGCACCGCTGTCTTCACTCTTGAGGTCTTCGGTTCGACTCCCGTCGCGTACCTCCTTCGCCCGTCAGCCCGCCGCAGCAGCTCTTGGTTCGTCCAACACTGCTCCGAAGGTAGCCGCCTGCCGCCTCACAGTAGAATCTGATGTCACCAAGATGTCTTCACCAGTCTATCTCCACAACCATAGCACCTTCCTCTAGCACGACCGATAGCGAACTCTCTCAAATCTTTCGATTCAGCCCTCTTATACTCTTCGAAACAGTCGGGAAATAACCGCATCACAGGGGTCTAAAAATATACATTTCATCATGTTTTGGACGTGATTTGAGTCTCGTAGGCCGCTTCGCAGGGTAAAAGCGCAGTTGGGACAGGTATCTATGACGTAGCTTCGGCGTGTCTTCCATCACGTAGCCATCCGGTCTATGAGTCAGGGGCCAGTCTACAAAGTGTTACAAAACAGCTGCCGACCACCGGCCTCCAGGTACATGGCATGCAACAATATTATCTTCATCGCAACAGTATTCCTAGATACTTGTATTCTGATGCTTCCTCTATCTTCTGCCCTTCCCATCTGTATACGTCCATACTGTCCATACTCCTAACTTTCTTTCTTGTAAACTTAACAATCCTTGTCTTCCTTACATTTAGTTTCATTTTGTTCTCTTCAGTACATACTGTATGTATCTTATCAATGTCATCCTGCAACTTTTGGTTAAGTAGACTCTGGAAAACATGTTATTAGAATTATTATATATTAGAATATAGTGTCAGGAAATATCCTATGACAGTAATGCATTTTTCGTGTGATATTTATTTATCAATGCAAATATATATATTTTTTCATTTTAAGGTGGCCAGGTGTTGGGGTTCAAACTGTGAGCAGCGTGTTAGTAGTTATGTTGTTTCTAGTTATGAAAATGACTTCAAAGACACCACACTTATTTAAAGTATTATTTTATAGCCCTCCAACTTGGCTCAAATTGGCTTTTTCAGGCGGTGGTAAGTTCAATAAAATGATACTGTCACTGCTTCAAGTCCCACAGTAAAATTGTTAACTATGGGAACAGTGTGTGCATTTTTACAACTGTTGGCGTAGATGCGATATCACAATACACAAGCTGGCCTGAGTCGCTCGTAGCTCCTCAGTCAATTCAATTCAAGTCAATTCAATTTTAATGCAGAGACGAATGAGTACATAATTTGTGATACAATCGTCAGCAATATTACTTTTTTTTTTTTGCCTTACACAACCAAAATGTCTGTCACCAGACGGCCACCGTAGATATTTATTCATATTCCGTTGAGCCACAAATGTACGATAAACCCGTGATACTGCAGAACATGTTAAAAACTTATAAAAGAGACCACATAAATATATCATGATTTTTAGGTTCATCATCATTTTTACACCCTAGTTTTTGGTACGAAAATAAACTTCAAAATAAGATAGCAACTATGAGGGACTACTGAAAATATAAAATGTCACTTAATATAACTAGTAAACTACTTCCCTGTTCATTCCTAACATTACTTTCTATAATCTGAATTTTTCTCTCTCTCTTTCTTTCACTTTCTTTAAAGTTCAAGTTTGTTGGTAATGACTAATGCATTTTTTTCAGAAAGTGTACCTATGTGTTATATTTGCTATGTTCAAGGAGTTTGTTGTTTCGTAGTGTGCTCTACTGTGTTGGTCCGCAGGTATTCGAGGCTTAGATGGCACTCCTTACGAATCTGGTGTTTTCCGACTGCAGATACAAATTCCTGAAAAGTAAGTTTGTATCAGTATGTTGCGTTATGTAAGTGTCGTCTCCCGTCAGAAGCAGACCTGTGTGTACTGATGCAATGTGACCTTTGGTATGTGTGCCACAAGGATTGGAAAGTTATGCCTACTTGCATAACTCAGTGTAGGTGGAAGACAATATATGCTCATTATACAGTCTTAAATGTGAGAATGCAATATTTCCCTGAACAATTACAGTGTATGAAGTAGGGTGCCTAAAACAAGATTTTGTGTGTTTGAAGAAACTGTTTTCAGTCAATGATTCTGAAATTTACATTTTTTATTTGGCTGAATCTTTAGGGAATTAAAAAAAAAAACGTATTCTAAGTTTGGTTCTTCTGAGTTACAATCATTAAATATTTCTGAATTTGGCTTGTCAACCAGTTCTTGAGCACTGAAACCGACTACACTCATGCACCTTGTTAAAACATACCTAGTCACAAAAGTACTTCAGCTTTTGATGTCAGTTTTCATGCCCAGTATAAATTTTCTTTACACGAAGCAATGCAAAGTGTTACTGGTAAAGATAATAATCATATTATATGATAATAAAATGATAGTATTTTGGTGACCTAAAACATATGTAAGAAACTTATGTTAGTTTTTGCGCAAACCTGTGAATACAAACCTCTGTATTGAAAATTGTAAATTTTTGGTGTCTTTAGGGTTGACTGTAAATTTTATATTCCGATTAGGGAAGATCTCGGTTCAATGACAGACACTGGCCATTCTGGTTTTAAGCGGTATCCCAAAGTTGTTCCAGGAAAATGTTGGGGTTGTTTCATAACGGAATCTATGACTGATTCCTCGACACTAATAACCTCGCTGTCGACAAGACCTACAGCACCCTGACTTGAACTGGATGTCCACGAGCCTTTCTCAGTCCGTTTGTCCTGTCACTGATTGACCACAGCTCTGACGTTAGTTACAACAAATGGGAATATGTTATTCAGTTGTGCCGCTTATTGGTGTATCCCCCTTGGCACCTCGAATATCAACTATGGAGAGTAGAAGTTGGTGCACTAGAGTGTACAATGTGAACGCCAAGTCAGTCGCACCACCCATCTTACACCCTGTAAGGGTTTAGGAACGGGACACATGACATGCAATGCAACCCTACAACCTACACTCCTTGGGTGTATCATAGCTGGCAACTGTCCAGTTAAACTGATATTTTATTATATAAGTGTAGTCTACCTTATTACAAAAACCTGATTGCTTAAAGATCTGTGTTTCATTGATAGAAGACAGATTGACAAAGCCACATCTATAATCAATTTCGTTTAAATTTAAGGTCTTTTGGCAACGTTAATAAATTCATAGACTAATTTTAAGTTATTACTTTAATAAATAGTTTCATTCATCATAGTTATTAATTGCTTCTATTGTATTAATTTGTTCGTCACCACTTCATCACCTTTGTGCGCCATCTCCCAGAATCCGGGTTTATTCACCAGACTATCGGGCAGGGCTGTTCTCGCACCATCCCTATATTATTAATGTAGGGTTTAGTTGTAACCGTACAGCAAAGTTACTATTTTATGAACTCGGATTAAATGAAACATTGGTTGAACAACAAGATTTTCAGGAACTGTCACCCAGGGTTTCCTATTTAATCAACTCTGATTTCACAAAACATTGATTTAGCAATAAGATTCTCAGGAACCATGACGTCGTTTTATCTGTGTGCTACTGTATTTACACTAATTCATATAAACATTCATTTTCTCCACCCGAAGGTCTGGCTGTCATAACTTCTGTTGAGATCATTAAGTGCTATATATGAAAACAACACTTACAATTAAGCTTTTTAATAACATTTTTCATTTGTGCACCTGTACTAGGCTTAAACCTAGTTGTTTCCACCATTTTATTTCAGAGTTTTATAGGCATGGGCCTGGCCTAAACAAGGGCTTAGCGAATTAATGTGCAAGACTTCAGATCAGCAACATCTTCACTTCAGTGATATTACTTGGGGGCGGACATGTGGTCGTCAGTTATACAGCCTGGGTAAAAGATCTCTTGCTCACATTTCGCTGAGCTAAAACAATGAAACTGGTGCCACTGGGTCTGCTTAACTTTCCGCTGAAAACTGTTGTCATTCAGCCCCCACACAACACAGACTCACGTTAACACTTATCCCACCTTGACTGTAACTGCACTTATACTGCTGTAACAACAAATAAAATGATGCATCTGTATTGGTTTATGTGTCAGACTTAAGAGGAGTCCTCGACTGGCGCATGGACGGCTTTGCAACGTGTCACGCATATTCTTTTTTACGCAAAACCACTTAACTTCATATTACGTTTATCTACGAAAACTATCCTATGTTTTCAAAAGTTCAGCATGTTTGTTAGAAACATGATTTTCGCACTTCTCAAAATGACTAAAAACTGTTTGTTTAGACTGCTCTAACTTCGAAAATATTGCCTGAATTCGTAAAGTGCAAAGCAAGAAGCATGTGTTGGTCTGTACTTCATACTATTAAAAAATAAAATAATGTGGTCACTGCTTAAAGTCCCATAAGAAAACTACTACAAGGAAAACCTTGCACGCCACTTTGGTACACTGCGAATAAAGGCGATATGCTTCTTGTCAAGTGTTGGACACTGGTTCTTATCGCTATGCTGTTCCCATGCATCAAAGGTGGGAATTTGACACCGGCGAAGACTCCTCTTAAGTGTTTACTTATATGTCTCCTGCCATGGTTAGTCTGCTTTGTACACATTTGTCTGGTTTTGGCTTTTCTCTTCTGGAAAGTATTTCTATAATCTGAATTGTAGGTACCCAGTTGTTGTCCACATGAGGTTCAGTTGGTTTATTGGTTAATATAATGAAGCTGCCAAGCATTTTTATTAAAAGAGGGACGTAAAACCAGGCAGACTGGTACTATCTAGACTCTATAAGTACAGCATGGTATGACAAACATAATGTTCTCACTCGTGATTATTGTAGGTACCCATTGGAGCCTCCTCACGTGAAGTTTGTGACGCGGGTGTACCACCCAAATGTGGACGAGGCAGGGCGTATCTGCATGGACATGCTGAAGTGGCCTCCTGATGGCACCTGGAGTCCGGTCTTCACGTTGTCGAGTGTTCTACAGTCCATCCAAGTGCTGCTTGCCACGCCGAACCCTGACGATCCTCTCATGGCGAGCATAGTGAGTCATCCACCTAGCCGTGCTTCTGTGTTTCCACTGTAGAGAATTAGAGGTGTTAATAAATACTGTTGTACCCTGCTGTAGTTAGGTAGGTTTACTCAAGCATGTGAACAGTTATTTTTGATCTTCAGGTAATGTGTATCTCCTGCAAGCAAGTCAGGGTTTCAAGATAATAGGCTCTCTAAATAAGTGTATCTATCTTAATCATTAATTAAATCTGCTTAGTAAAAAATTTTAGCACTGACTGACAAAGTCTAACTTAAACCGATGGGTTTAGAAGCATGAAATTTTGCACAGAAGTTCCTTATATAACGTAGGTGAGCACTGAAAAAGAATCTTTGAAAATTCATACTGAAAGGAGGTTAAATGGGGGATGAAAGTCATTTTTGATGTTATAAACGTGGAATTTGGTATTTTAGGCTTTTGAAAAACTTCCAAGTAAGTACATAATAAAAAATATGTTTTGACTGATTTACAGTGTGATTTACCAAAATGAAAATTTCACACCTAAAAGTAAAAATATGAGGCACACATAGAAACTCATGAGGAAGAAAGAGATTCAGAGATATTTATGTTGAAACACTTTTATGCAATAAAGTCTCTAGCACACAGCAAGTATTTTACTAAATGTGGTGATGGCAGAGATGGTTGTAATACTTTCTGTACTTATCGTTTTGTGCTTCTTTCATTCATATATTGAACACAATGCTATAAGTTCTGATATGTATGTACATTTTTTTTATGGAATTTGCCCAAATAAGACAGGACTAAACCATTGAACTCTCAGTAAACTAATGTCACGTGAAACTAATAAAAGGTGCTCAAAATATATAAATAATTAAAAGAAAGCAGAACTCTTGCCAGTAAGGAACATACTAGATGTTGGCGAACAAAACACATTACAGTGTAGTACTAACAGCTGTGCATACATATGAGAAGGAAAAAAACCTGTCTTGAAGACTACATATTACTACATGATGTCAAATAAAAAAACTAAGGACATTTACGTCCTTACGTGTGCTTGAATGGCACAATCATCACGACACATCATCACTTGAAGTATTTAACGAGAGTAGATAAAAAAAGTGTTAAGGAAAGAACAACACCGGCTAGATAGTGTGTGCAGCCAGAAGAGCATCAAGATATAGACAAATCTAGTGTATTACATGAACGTGTGGTACAAGAACTTGACAAAATCTGTCGCAGAAGGCATGATTCTGCTTAAAAACTGTAGACATATGCACAAGTGTGCTGCAACATTCTGGAAAAGTAACAAAAGAATATTTTAGTAAACAATGTAGAGAACAGCATTGCACATCTTTCTAGAGAAAAAACTGTACTGTGATAGTATGCAGGAACAATTTGGGCTAATCCCGAGGAGACCCCATGCCTCTCCCAAAATTACAACAAAACAAATACAGGTTGGTTTGAAGCGTATCATTTAGGTTTTTGTTCCAACAGCCATACAAAACAATGACATTAACTGATTATTAAAAGAACACATTATTCAAGTTTGCCCTTAAGACTATTACAATACGCGAGTAGCAAACATCACACGTTGAACGGGGCATACCATGTCGTTCGTCTCGGTCCCTTCGACTCCCTGGCGGCGCCCTTTATCAAAATGGTAAGGAAAAAACCAGAAGTAAACATGCAAATCACAGCTCGGAAGGAGCAAACGGCTTCAGAGGAAACTAACATTAGCTAAACTCAAAAACCAACTTACTAAAGACACGACGACCGTCAGAGTGTCGAATGGTCTGAGAGACGATGCGCATCAAAGGAACAACTAGCTGATATGGACCCACACCAGAGAGAGAGCCGGCCGGGCTTACCAACGAGAAAAGGGGAAGGAGAGGGGAAGGCGGCACAGTCAAGGAAGGGGCACGAGCATCACCGAAGCTGCCCGAGGATAGCCGAAGTAGATGGCGGTGGTGGAAAAGTTCAAACTCACGCCGGAGTCAAAGTTCTGACAAAGTACTCGCACAGCGTAGCACTGGCACCAAGTTCATAGTCTCAGGGAATTGTCCACTATTAGTAGATACTAGATCCCAGAAGTCTTTCCAATTTGTATATGGGAAAAAAACCCACAACAAAACACGTTACGGTAGCTCGACTTGGTACGGCTCTAAGCAAACGCAATGAAGTAAGATAGCTGCTACGGGAAATTAAGTTTATGGAAATACCATTAACGTATCAAAATTACAGTAGGCCTATCACACAAACTACCATGTATAATACAATGTAAACAAAGTTAATACTGTATCAATTTAAAAAAATAGATTAAATAAACCTAATTAGATAACATATTATATAAAAATGTAATATTGATAAAGTAGACATATTATTTCAGCAGCGTCTTATCTTGATATGGTTTGAAGAGCCCAGGGATTTAAAACACCTAGTGTTCTAACATCTTGTGAGCTGACTAGTTTCGCAGGACAATGGCCCTAGAAGTTTTAAAATAGAACCTTTGTTTAAGTACTGTAGCTCTGAATACTATTGTTTCTCTAACTAGGCATTTTCTCTTTGTTGTGTATAATGTTATGTATTGTGTGTGTATCTGTTGACAATCTCTGGCAGCAAATAGCAAATGCTGTGTTGTAAAGAAGCATGATTGTTGTAGGCAGAAGAGTATCGCTACAACAGAGTAGAGTTTGAGCGAAAGGCAAGGGATTGGACAAGGAAGTACGCCACCCAGAATTCACAGACCACAGGAAGTCAAGAATTAGCAAAGGTACTAACCAGATAGTATGTCAGAGTGGGGATAGTACCTAGAAAAACAATTTAATATTTACATGATTCTTCCTAATAAATATTTTCGCGCCAAATGCAACCACTTAAAGTAATAATGCTGTGCGTATCTTAATTTTCAAGTTATTGAGCTTTAAAAATGCCATATTTTCAAACGCCGACGTAAACATTGAAAATATGTTCTTATTGGCTTAACATGCGTATGACGGAATTGGACAGGTTGTTTTCCTTTGCCGAATTGCTGTACTGATTGTAAGGAGATTTAATTTTTAGACACTTTATTATTCAAATTTTTATTCAGCTGCTCTTCACTCTGTATTGTTGTAGGTCCACCATGTTAGAATATCATGACATGACTAAATCAAAATATTATATTTCATACTACTAGATCTACGTGATTAAATTTTAGTTTTGGGTAATTTGTACATACATTGAGGATAGTAAGCTTATTAGTAGACATGCAAAATTCGTGCTATCGTTTGGTAGCCGACTAAATTTCACTTTCCTATACATAACAGAGCATAATCTGCGATTCATTTGGCAACGAACTTTTACGTATTGTCATTAAGTGTGTTACGTCTTTACAGAGATTAGCCTCTCTAACGTGTAAGCATTCTCCACGATAAGTCACGACAATATCGGACAGCGGGAGATGTTGAACGAGTCTATAGTCACTTGGAGTCTAGTCAGCTGTCAAAAAATAGTGCAAATTTTGCATGTCTCTACTAGTCATGCTGGTAACTTATTGTTTTGGGTTAATTCATATATTTTGTGACAGTTAAAAGGCCACTCAATTCAGCTGTTGTGATCTTGTACAGATGTATCTTGGATAAGTCTGCAGTAAAACACCTTTGTATACTTCTCAAGGGACCTGCTGTGAACTAATGTAAATTGTTGGAAAAATGTACTGAGAGGGAAAGTTTTGTAAGCTGTGTAAGATTTGCATACTGCTGAAGTTGTCCCCAACGTATAATATTTTATTCACAATATACGTCCTTAATCTTCTTACTTTACCTGTGAATGCTCTGTGCGTACTCAGTATGGGTACCCACAGTATTGTTACTAAACAAAATATATTCATCTTGGATTACTCCATTATTCCTTATCAGTTTGGCAATGGAATATTTTAACATCTCGTTGTTTATTGTCTTGATAAATAAAGTATAATATTTTAAACTACTTCATTAAAAATAATATTTGATTATCTGGTACGTCTTCCAGTGGTATCTATTTTGATTTGTGTTTCTTCTGGTGAAGTGAGTAAAATCTAGTGTGTAATTTGATATGACCTGCTGGTAGTTGTTAGTTGATGAGTAGGAAATGTGCATGTTAATAAATAAGATGTCTGGGTGTGGAAGGTAACGGAGGAGGCTGCATCCAGCGGGAAGAGGAAGAGCGACCATGAGGATAGTGAAGGAAGACTCGCATTTGCCAAGCTACAGAAGACGAGTGCCGACTGAGAATGTGTCGACATGAGGCATTATTTATTGCCAGTGTACAAATATTGTGTCTATGCCCTGTATTAATAATTCAGACATTTTAAATACTGTAATGTATCATGGTGATTTGTAATAGATTATTTTTGTAACAATACATGTTTAAATAATTTTATGAATTTGTTTAATTTATAGATGTAATGTTACACCTGTAATCACACACAAACTTCCAGTAGCAGAACATAATGGGATTGCTCAACTGTGACAGAGGCCTCTGTTGTATTGGCAGCTTCACAGCTAACCACGAATGAACATTACATTTATAGCTGCTTGCCTAGTAGTTACAAGTTATAGCACAAAGCAATAACTGGTGCTCTACGTGTGTCACGAATGTGCTCTGTTCAAAATTAGAATAATTATTTGTCATGGACCAGGTTGTTCAGAGTATCAATTAATAATGACTTTATACACGACAATGGGTTTGATCTGTAATCTCCCAAGAATGAAGCTACTCTAGGCACACTTGTCACCTTCAGCTATTGTCTGTGCGTACGCAGAGAGAGAATGTGCCTTGTTTTCAACTTTGATATTGCTTTTTTTAGAAATTGGAAACCCCTTCATACATGTGTGGAACGTTTCCCATACTGAGATCCAGGAAAATGTTTGCTCTGTAGTCTGCAAATTCCCCTGGCGTTTTCAGTTTTTCTTATATTCATACTTGGCCTTAGGTTGTTATGTATAATTTCAGAGTTATACAGTAAAGTAATCAAAGGACCATTCAGAATCTATATAGACAATCCAACTATTGTAAACCTCTGGGGTTGCTACTCAAGAAAAAAAAAAAAAGATTCCGTGGCAAGGCACGTTTATCAAGTTGGTGTTTCAAACATAAAACGTCCCGGAGATATCAATGTAATTGTATGAAGTGCAAACGTGCAATGTACAAATAATAAACCCAATATACATGTCAAGTTGTCTGCAAAATTTAATACAAGAATCAATTTCATCATGTGATTGCAATAACCATCCTTCCCTAACAAACACTGTTTCGGTTGCTGCAATTAGCAACTACACTGACAAAATATCAGTATGGAAACTCATTTTATGGGCAGAAATACATTTTGGGTTTGGTGACTCGTTATTTCAGTGCTTGTAAGTAGGGAAGACCGAGGAAGAGATGTGAGGAACAGATGTAGAGAGTGACAAGAAGAGGAGCGGACTGAAAGACAGTGGTAGAGGAAGGGAATATGGTGGAAGGACAGAGATAGATGGAGGTATTTTACCTGGTCACAGGTTGGAAGCAGCATCTGATGATGAAGTGAATACAGTAGAACCCTGAGTTTATGAGTACATGGATTTTGTGATGCAGCGATTTTACAATATCATTGTCGGGCACCTTGAGGCCTAACCCCTATTTTACAAGTTCGTGGATTTTATGATGTAGGGATTTTACAATATCATTGTTGGGCACCATGAGGCCTAACCCCTATTTTACAAGTACATGGGTTTTATGATGAAGTTATTTTATAAGATCATTGTCGAGCACCGTGAGGCCTAACCCCCATTTTACAAGTATTGGATTTTATGAGGCAGCAATTTTACGATGTCATTCTCGGGCACCACGAATATTTTGAAATCGGAGTTCAACTGTATAGCCATGTTATCAGCATAGATTTTGTGGGAAGTTTGAAATTCACTATTTGAAATTGCTCAAATACTTCAGAATTTATGAATCTGGTTTTCGTTTTTTGATTATGAATAACAAAAGTTTATTATTCGAAAATATTTAAAATTTTGAACATTTGCACTCTGTTGTTATTAATATTAAGTCACTAGGATGGTTTAGGCAGGGTAAAATTTCTGCTAGAGACATTCAAACTGTAACCTGCGTAGAGTTTTTATTCTTCCTATAAGTCATCGAGACCCTATTGCTTACAGGCTATTAGACATTAACCTGGTGATTGAGCGAACCTAGTCATACATGTACCCTGCATGTCACTAAATATGACTGCCTTAAGTACCTAGTGTTTTGTTGAAGATGATGTGAGAAGGTTTTATAGCACAATAACAACAAAGCTGATGATGGTGGTGTGAGGTGAAGGGTCATCGCAACAGCCATGCCAGAGCCAGGATGCGAACTTAAACATCTTACACTGTAGACCAGTGCCTAACTGACTTAGCTACGAAGGCTGGCTGTTTTGTTGAAATGGTAATCTTGAGTGAACCATATAGTTGTTTTTACTTATTGCATCATAACCTAAATTAGCAAACCAAATTGTGACACCAAGTTGGGGTTCCGGTTTGTTTTAATGTTTTTAAAATGGGTTTTCGGTGAATAAGTTAACACAGCACATGTGAGAAATATTTAGTTCCTTTAATTTTGTTAAGATGTATATTAAGTGCCAAATTTTAAGAAATAACTGAAAAATGCAAGACTCTGGATTTGTTTATGTGCTGTGTGATGTAACCATGATGCTACAGGATGGCCGCAGACCTGGAATTATGGAACTTGTGGCTACCTGGGAATATCAGTGTAGCATGTCAACCTTCACTACCACACGTCATCCACGATCAGCTCATAGGCGTGGGTTCTTACAACACTGCAGCAAATTGGACTTAATAACCGTGGAACTTACAACATTGGGAGTTTATTTAATTTTTAGACAAATTTCCAGGTGGTCAAATTACACCAACTTGTGGACAGCGACCTTTGAACGAGGTAAACTAAATAGAAAAGGTTCATATTTCCTTTTTTAAATTTAATTCAAAACGATTATTACCAATGAAGTTTCATAACGTATCTTCCATAGGTCATTAGCCTTAAACTGCAACCAATGATGAAGACAAAAAAAAACCAATGAAAAAATAGAAACTTATTGTTTCATTATGCTGTGTTCCTGGAACTCATCCAAGAGCACCTGATCAATGGTCATGTCCAGACCTCCTCGCCTCTGTCATTCGCCTACCCCAACCACATCTCAAAAACAACCACCAAACTACTGTATTAACTTGTATTTTTTGTGTGTTTTATGTTACCTAGTTTATTATGGGTTCTATTATGTATTATTATTTTATATGTGTGTCCTAACTACAGCTAATACTGTATTGGCTTGTTTTTCCTTGTTTGTTTTGTTTTTCTTAGAAGATGGATTACTGTATCAAAAGTGTACATCCACGAATCTTTTCACAATTCAAACTAGTTGAGGCAGTGACCCTCTTGATTGGTGTGGATAGTCAGGAGCCAACTGAAATTCAGTTACAGTATTTCAAGAGGTAAAAAAATAAAATGAAAAACATGGTGTATGATATGGTATAAAATTGTGATTTACAAAAATTGTCTGAATGGTGTGAATTAAATTCTCTAAAATGAAATCCGACAAAATGCTCGTACATTATCATAGGTTCACAAAAAAATAGTACAGAAACTCAAACAATGAATATAAATGGAGAAATCATACCAGAAAGAAATTCCTTTAAAAACCTGGGTATCATTTTTGACAAAAACCTGCATTGGGATAAACAAATATCAGCAGCTATTCAGTCCGCTTACTACCAATTGAAGCACCTGTACAGACTTAAAAATATTTTGACTACAGAAATAAAGCTCTATTTGTGTGATGCTCTAGTCCTATCAGTCTTCAACTATTGCGCAGGATTATTCATAAATATCAACAAAACACAACAAAACAGAATCCAGAAAGTTCAAAATGTGTGCCTTAGGTACTGTTTTAATCTTAAAAGGTGAGATCACATAACGAAAATGCTTGTAAGATCAAAATGGTTAAATATGAAAATCAGAAGATTGTATCATTTCACAACTCAGCTGAAAAAAATCTTTGATTCTCAAATGCCAAGATATCTATCGGAAAAGCTACTAAACTTCACCTCTGTACATCACCACAATACCCGAAATAAAAACTCTTTCCAGTTACCACGTTTCTCCAAATCTGTTTACAAAAATTCTTTTACATATACGTCGAGCAAAATTTGGAATGGCCTGCCGGGAGATTTAAAAATCACCTCGCTTAACTCGTTCAGGGCGAAGTACAGATCCTTTCTGTTCCAGGTCCAGCGAAAGTAAAAGCTCTCTTCAGTAAATTAAATTATTTTTTTTCTCTCTTTCTTTATTTTGTTACTAACTAGATATATTGGAATCGTTAGTACCGTGTTTTACCGCATAATCGTCGCATATTTTTTGCCATATTGGATGCAAAAAATTGAAGATGCGACTATTATTAGAGTAAAATTCCCGTGGTAGAAAAGAAAAATTTTTAAACCAACATTTTTTCGTCACTAACCCTATTTATATTAAAGTAACTCAATATTTTTGGCAGAACTATTGACGGATAAACTCT